>OY735264.1:0-23610 GCA_963457715.1 Argyresthia albistria
ACCTAACCTAACCTAACCTAACCTAACCTAACCTATCATCGAGCATGATTTTTGTGCACCTTGCGGTAACTACCACGGGGTCTTCTGGAGGGGTCTTGAACTTGATTAGGCCGGTGCTAGCTGTCTCTTCCTCGTCCAGAGGCACAAAACCGCTGGTATTGCTGTAGGCCACCATGTGTCGACTCATCTCCTTCCCTTTAAGGACTTTAGATGTGTCGTTATTGTATATGGTGGCCTCTGCTTCCTTGAGTCTCACGCTCAGCAGTCCTTCGTTCCCTATCAGATAGGGTTGCAGGATGTCCTTGCAAGTCATTGTGTTGACTTCTCTGGCTGCTTTTATGAGTGCTTCGAATTCAAGGAAAGCGTTGACCAAATGGTCCCGTGGCTCGGATCCTAAATATGGCAAAAGCCATTTCAACAGGACCTGAAAACGGAGACACCTTCGACACCTGGAAGGTACCGAAAATCACATGGGTCAATGGAGTTCCCGGCTGTGGTAAAACGACCTGGGTAATCAGCCACTTCGAAATAGATCGTGATCTAATAATTACCTCCACCATAGAGGCGGCTAAAGACCTGAAAGAAAGACTGGCGCTCCGCATTGGAGCTGTTGCCAAGACAAAAGTGCGCACACTGGCCTCCATCCTAGTTAACGGTTTGAAAGAATCGGAGAAGATGAAGTACAGACGACTCATGGTAGATGAGGCCCTAATGACCCATTTTGGGGCCATTGTGATGGCATCTAGGATCACCGGTACAGAGGACATCTTGCTTATCGGTGACATCAATCAGCTGCCATACATCGACAGGGAAAATCTTTTCACCCTCTACTACAACCGCCCGAACCTTATCGCAACCATCAGCGAAGAACTACGTTGCACGCACAGGAACCCCATGGACGTAGCATATGCCCTCAGCGAAATATATAGCGGCATATACTCGTCCAAAGGCAGTGTGCATTCCCTGCGAATGGAAAGATATACAGGCACGCAGATACCCAAGACTCTTCCACGTACTCTCTACCTGGTTCACACCCAAGCAGAGAAGGCACAGCTCATCAGCCAACAATACGGGACAGGAGAGGGATCTCGCACCCTGACTATCCATGAAGCGCAGGGACTGACATACGAGACAGTGGTAATCGTACGAACAACAGCAACGAGAACAAAGCTACACGAAAGCGTCCAACATGCTGTTGTAGCAATCTCGCGGCACACCGCCAGCTGTGTTTACTACACAGACGACAGCGGTGATGCGATAGGTCAATTTGTGAAGAGAGCAACTACAGCATGCGCCAAATCCATCCTGGAGCACAATCTAAAAATGGCAATCCGAAACCGAGACATAGCCGTCATGGAGGCACTAGTGGAGAAAAGCGAAAAAAGGGAAACAACACCGACAGCTTCCTCTTCCGATGACGCCCAAACCATGACGAATGTTTTATAGCTGTAAGACAAACACCATATAACATGTAACTAGTTAAGAACAAGTTAAGTAATAATATATGTATATTATATAATAATATAATAAGAATAATAAAAATAAGAACAAAATAAAAAATAATAATAATAATAAAAAAAAAAAAAAAATAATAACAATAAAAATAAAAATAAAACATGCTTTAACCACGGCATGGGAAAAAAAAAAAAAAAAATATATAATAATAATAATAATATATACTATACGTCTACCATAATTAAGAAAGTAGTTAAAGGCTATAAAAGTAATAAAAAAAAAAAAAAATAATAATAATAATAACAATAAAAAAAAATAAAAAAAAATTAAACATTAAGTTAAGGCTATATATACTTTATTATCTAGAATAAGATACATATTATTTATATTTATTTACTAATCTTCCGTAACTCTGCGAAGTTACTAAAATAAAACTAAAAAGCATCTCTAATAATAAAAACCATAATTTAATAAGAGTACGGACAACTAGTGTCTGTAGATTTGTAATTAAACTGATATAAAAAAAAAAAAAAAAAAAAAAAAAAAAAAAAAAAAAAAAAAAAAAAAAAAAAAAAAAAAACCTAACCTAACCTAACCTAACCTAACCTAACCTAACCTAACCTAACCTAACCTAACCTAACCTAACCTAACCTTTTTTTTTTTTTTTAGGCGGGGAAACTCCTGACGAGTACCCGGCAGCCCCGGGGGGAGCCGCCGGGTTATGTGGGGTTCGCACCCACTAAAACCCCGCCGGTGCCCTTCCCGCGCATATGTCGGGTGAGGTGACGGGAAAGACCACTGGGATCATGACTTCCGCCACCCCACCATGACGCGCAGCCGCCATCGCGGCTCCACCTCAGGGGGACCAAAGTCTCCCCCCCTCAGTACGGCGGCGCGGGGCACCTACGCGCACTGCGCGCATGTCACGCCGCCGTCCCTCTCGAGGCCGCTGAATGGATGCACAGAGCCCCCGCCCCGTGCACCCACGACCCCAATGACCCCTTTTAGGTCGCCTCTTACGCCAGGCAAACCTAACCTAACCTAACCTAACCTAACCTAACCTAACCTAACCTAACCTAACCTAACCTAACCTAACCTAACCTAACCTAACCTAACCTAACCTAACCTAACCTAACCTAACCTAACCTAACCGAACCTAACCGAACCGAACCGAACCGAACCGAACCGAACCCAACCGAACCCAACCCAACCCAACCGAACCCAACCCAACCGAACCCAACCCAACCCAACCCAACCCAACCCAACCCAACCCAACCTAACCTAACCTAACCTAAACTAAACTAACCTAACCAAACCTAACCTAACCTAACCTAACCTAACCTAAACTTACCTAACGATAAACTTCATAGTTTTTTCATGTAGGAACCTAACTATAGGACCATTTCCTGAGTTTCAAAAAATGAGACCTAACTATTGGATTGACCATTCGAACGAAGATTTATTTTTTAAATCGGCTCATAAATAATTTCAGTTTCGGTGTAACAAACATAAAAAAACATACAACCGAACTGATAAGATTTTTTTAAGTCGGTTAAAAATTCCTGCCTTTGGACCATATTGCCATATGTATAAGAGAACACCGTGGTCTAGTGGGTTTCACGCTTGCCTCTCACGCAGGAGGTGCAGGTTCAAATAACGGTGCTAACCATGTACCAATAAGATAAGTCATTGGTGATGGAAAAAATCGTGAGGAAACCTTCATTACTCCATTAGCTGCGGCGATGGGCTAGCCCCTGTCACGCAAAATGGAGTATTGAAACACTGGCTGAAAGTGGACACAGTTGTGCCTCTATGCCACCCCGTATGGGAAAAGGTGTGACGCTGTTATGTTGTTTAGTAAAATATTTTTATACCCACCCACGCCCCCCTTCCGTACTAATAGGTTATAATAGGGAAAAAACTACAGACCTTCCAATGGAAATCACATCTGATGCAGAATGCGAGAACTATAATCGCCTTAAACGCTCGACCCAACAAGCATTAGTGGAATACAATAGCGCTAAATGGACACGTATTATAAACGATCCGCAGAACAACAGAGCCCAGATGTGGCGAATCCAACGCAACCTGAAGGCTCCGATACAAAGACTCCCCCACATAGAGGGTTGCAACAGCGAGAAACAAACCATCGACGCCCTGGTCGACGCAGCAATCGTCACAGAAGCCGATATAAATGACGATGATAAAAGCACAGAGAAGACCACACCGTTTCAGCCGCTCGACCCTACCTCAGTAGAAGAAATTAGATTCGCGCTTAGACGTTTTAAAAATAAGAAGGCACCTGGCCCGGATAAAATCAAAGCGGACGCCCTTAAACTCGGTGGCGACCCCTTTCTCATCAAGTACAAAGTGATAGCTGACTACTTATTGATGACAGGCTATTATCCCAACCGATGGAAAATCGGGGAGTGTATATTCTTACATAAAGCCGGGAAGAATCACCGGGATGCTAAATCATATCGACCTATCACCCTATTAAACGTCATGGGAAAACTACATGACCGATTGCTCTTGTCACGCTTACGACAGACGGCTGACAGACTCCAACCACCGTTTCAACATGGCTTTACGAAGAACAGGGGAACAGGCACGCAGATCCTGCGCACCGGAAAGTTCATAACAGATGCGCTGGAAGCAAAGGAAAGTGTGGCTATGGTGTCGACGGATCTTTCGAAGGCCTTTGACTCTATAAACCACGAAGGTCTAGCGAAAAAACTTCAAACAGCTCACGTCCCAAACAACATCATCAAACTAACCGAAAATTACCTAAGTGGTCGCAAAACCTATGGACGCTTTAGAACCACCAACGGCGATGAAAAACCAGTGCCACATGGAGTCCCCCAGGGCTCTATCCTGGGCCCGGTAATTTTTAACCTGTACGTACACGATGTCTGGGACCAACGAGACCGCATACGCGGACTCGAGCTCTCCCAATATGCCGATGACCTGTGCATCCTTAACAGATCACCCGACCCGAACAGCGCGACACAACGCGCAGGTTGGGCCGCCGACGTCGTCATCGACTTCTACCAACGCTGGGGGCTTAAATGTAACGTGGATAAAACTGAGTGTGCCATGTTTAGTCACAAGAGGAAGTATCGTAAAACCATTCGAATCAAAGGCGAGGTAATCGAATATAAAAAGAGCATAAAGTATCTGGGCGTAAACCTTGACAAGACAATGACAATGGGCAGACAGACGGATCATGTCATCCAGAAGGGGCGACGAACACGCGGCGCACTAGCCCCCATCATAGGATGGCACGCCAAGACTGACCTGACTGTCAAACTTGCCGTCATCCAGGCCTGTCTACTTCCCGTATTGGATTATGGCGTGGTACAACTACTGTCACGTTACAGCAAGAGTAACTTACTGAAAATTGAGCGGCAATATCGAATGGCTCTTAAGACCGCAGGACAATTCCCAAGACGCCTGGAGACCACTATACTCTGGGATATGCTGGACTGGGACCCATGGCACCTCCGTGCACAAGACCTTAACGAGGACATGCTGCGCCGATTCCGCGAATTACATATAGAGGATCTGGACTGCCCCGGTGATGCATATATTGAATACGGGCAGTACAACCCCCTGTTAACTAATATTAGACTAGGTGACATCAATTATATCCCAAAAAAAGACAGGAGTCGGTTGCTCAGCAAGCGATCAACCGCTCCACGTCCCCATAGACTTTAATTTAGTGTAGTTTAATGTAATTAGCTGTAAATAGTATAGGCAATACGAAACAACAACATAAATCTATATAAATTTATATTGTTCATACTAACAACCACATAGCACACACTACGCAACACTTATACAGATCTCCAAATTAGACAAACATAAGTAGTAAGTAGCTGACACACCCACAGGCAGCACACACCACTGACCTGCTGGATATATAAATAATGTACCAAATAAACTAGGGAAATAAACAACATTCTATTCTATTCTAATAGGTTATAAAATAACATGGCGTCACGCCTTTTCCCATACGGGGTGGCAGAGGCACAACTGTGCCCACTTTAAGCCAGTTATTCGATACTCCATTTTGCGTGACAGCCCGTCACCGCAGCCCTTTATGTAGTAAAAATAAAGATTTTCTCAAATATCAAATGTCATGTCCCAAATTCCCTTTATATACCCCTTTAAAATATCACCTCACACACCCTGTATGTTGATCGATCAGAGTTAACCAGTCCTGGCCCCCAATTCTCGCAATACCATCATCTCCATTGTTGATATATCGGTTGCAATACCGCATAACTCCGTCGAAAAGGATCTCTATATATTTATTTCGATCGAAAACGTGTCGAGTTGGTGGTAAGGCGGGTCGTGAATATAGCTTTTTTTGTTTTCGATAGAGAGGAATTAAATTAAATTCGGTATCTCGAATGGATATTTGAACCACGGAGATGATCACGGCGCGAGAATTCCCCCCTAGCTTACCGCGATATTTTAAATTTCGAACATGATGTTCTTCTAGCCATAAGACGTTCTCATCAGATGTTCCAAGTGGTCAAGTCTCAGTAAAAGAAACATTCGAAAAAATCGGTTCAAATTAAGAACACATCCACGTTCATATTTTCTGAGCTCTGGGATTTATATGACAACAAAAGTAAAATTCGACTATCATGCATGCCAAGTAATAGAGCATATAATCAAATGACTCCCCCGTGACTCTCCATACAAACTTTAGAGGTCTTTTTGACCCACTGAGAGGGTCCGAATTAAGCAAAATCCGTTCTTAGCGAGCGGCTTTGTAATAATAAGAAGACATTCCCATCAATAGAATCTTTCTAGCTGCAGCCGTTTCGCCGGTTTTTTGATCAGTCAGGACGTACTCTTTTATATAAAGAGAAGATATACCAAGCAAAAAACCCTAACCGTGCTCTGCTTGCTTGCTTTTCATTATTGCTTGCTTTACTTTCATTTTATTTGCTTCGTATTTTAGCGGTCTCCGTGTGACTTCCAGTCTCCGTTCTGATTCTGTCGATCTGCAGTTTTGAAAAATGCCTCTGTTATGGCTTCCTTTATCAAATTATGTAAGTAAGTATGCAATTAAAAACAATTAGATGATTCGTTTTAATGGGTTTATTGGTCTTCGTTGTTCTCCTCCAGCCTCATAATGTCGAGCAAGTGGTCGTAAAGCACTGAGTCGACGTCCGTCGCCACGATGAAGTCAAGGTGGTTGAAGGATTCCCGCGGTACCTGGTGCAGCGTGGCACGCGGCAGGAGCGTTGCCAGGTAGGTGACGTCACTGTGGTTGACGAGCACGTCGCCGAGCCCATAGTGCAGGTGCGTGGGCACAGTGACGCGCGTGACGTCATACTCGGGAACCTGCCAGTTGGCGTAGCGCTGCATGTTGGTGAAGAGGCCGTGGTCGTAGCGGCGGAAGCCGCCGCGGTTGATGCTCTGCCCGAAGTGCGCGAGCTGCCGGATCGAGCAGCCGGCCGGCGTGTGCCCGAGGAACGCCGCCAACATCGACTGCCAAACACACGGAGTGACCAGTGAGCATACAGATCGTGTGATGACGTGGGAGTTTGGTCGAACGCACACCGTTTGTGTGTATCACTCACTTTACCAGGGCCCGAATTTTACTGTACACAAGCATACCACAAGCCTGGCACAAGCTTCAATACGACGCATTTGGTATTCTACTAAAACCGGAATCGCAATTCACAAGCGCCAGCCTGACGCCAGCCTACTTCGTATTCTACTGTCGGACAGTAGGCTGGCGTCAGGCTGGCGCTTGTGAATTGCGATTCCGGTTTTAGTAGAATACCAAATGCGTCGTATTGAAGCTTGTGCCAGGCTTGTGGTATGCTTGTGTACAGTAGAATTCGGGCCCTGAAGGGTGCGACGTTTCAACTTTTTTCCCCGCGCCCCAGAATGGGGAGAGGCGGGAAGAGGACAGGTGGACGGCAGCAAAAAGACCAGCGTGCACAAAAATAGCTGCGGGTTACATGGATAAAGCTAACCCGGTTGGCTTGTTCTTGCGCGTTTGCCTCAGTATGACATGAAGTCGGAATGTAGTCGGGTGGAGGTGGGATATGTCCTGGTCGTGAGCATTCACCGTGTTGTAGCCTTGCACGTACTCGGCGGCGCCGAAAGGCAGGTTGAGGCAGAGCGGCTGCAGCGGCGCGCCGTCTGCGCAGATATTGATACCGACGTATGTGAACAGGTCGTACGAGCCCAGCACCTCCGCGTACCCTATGTTGTACGCTACGTTCTGTGGGAAAACAAACAAGTTACAGGTAACTCTGCTATTAATAATAATTGGTATTACCTACTGTGCTCATTGATCATTTTGTAATATGAGAAATAACTTGGCAGAGTGATCACCTCAAGTATCTTGACATAGCGCGCCGCCGTGATGACGGGCGCGAAGCTGTTGCTCTCGAAGAAGGAGGCGGGTGCGAGGCCCTGGAAGGAGATGAAGCGCTCGTTGTACTCGGGGCGCATGGAGGTGAGCACCAGGAAGGTGGTGCCGCCCTGCGAGTGGCCCAGGTAGTGCATGCGCGACTGGCCCGTCACCGCGGTCACGTGGTCCACGCACGCGGGCAGGTCCAGCAGGCCGATCTCGTCCCAGCTGAACTTCCAGAAGTCCGGGTTGACCTTGTCGTCGGGGTCGAGCGAGACGTGCCGCCGCGAGTAGTAGGTGCCGCGCGCATTTCCCAGCCACACGTCGTAGCCCGCGTCCGCCAGCTTGTAGCCTGCAACACGCCACGAGAGTGCCAGCAGTTGTGAACAGGAAACACTCAAAACTAAACAAAGGGATAAGAAGGGGTATGTATATGATTGTAACTAACCGATCGCATTCCCTGGTCCGAGTATGAGGTAGTCGGCGGAGGAGGAGAGCATGCCGTGCATGAGGAAGGCGACCAGGCGCGGCGCGGCATCGGGCGCCGGCGTGGGCACGGTTCGACCGTGCGGGATGCGGTGCATCTCCAGCACGTAACCGTCCGCCGTGGTCACGCGGTGCACTTCCGCCGGGTAGCCATACTTCGTGATGAGGCCCGGCTGCACACACAAACGTATCAGCGACGTGCGCATCACACAACTGGATATTCCAAGTTCAAGTTGTTGTCCTAGCTTATTTACCTAATCTGAACCGATGATCTGATCACCCGCCTGTGTTCCGCGGGCGTCCCACCTCATCATCTATCTAGCTATCTAATCTGAACCGATGACCTGATCACCCGCCTGTGTTCCGCGGGCGTCCCACCTCATCATCTATCTAGCTATCTGATCTGAACTGATTTTCACGACCTGCATTATTTACCTGTTTAAGTTACCTGCTAACTTTGTTTATTGCAAGTTGAAAATGAACAGATTTATCCACCTACCACGTCGAGTAGAGCATCTTCAATGATATCACTGGAATATCTCGATCCTTCGGGAGTTTTCAGCAGAGCCTCCACCTTGGCAGCATTCGGGGAGCGCCGCCCGGCGGCCCCCGCCAACATGGCCGACACTAACAACACAAACACACGCATCCTACCGAACTGCGGAGACCACTGGAGTTTATTGCTGGCGTCTGTCTGAGTCATACACTTATTATCATAATTAGGAAATACAATAGATATTAACAAAAGTGTTCAATCAAAGTGCCAGATAAGGTAGATTATCGGGACCTGTCGAGTCCGCCCGCACTCCACCCCCTAAACACAATAGTATAGGTACCTATTTAAACTAAGAAATATTTTTTGTATTGTATGTTTCGGCAATTTATAAAATCCCGTCATTCTATACAATGCCTAGACATTGTATAGAATTCAGGCCTTCTCTAGCCAATGTGTGAAATAATTTTTCAAATAATCTTGCAAACTTTGCCCAGAAAATGTAGTGAATGACTATAGGCATTGCATGCAGTAGCAATGGATATTTCATTTCATTTATTTTATTCAATCACGATTATTAAATCATATTTGAATCATACTTAAAAACTAAAACACAAAAAAAAACATAACATAAAAATAATAATACAAATACTATACTATAAAAGATAAATCCACAAAATAATACAAGTACTAAGGCAATTTCCAAATAAATTCAGTTGTCAATAAGATTACCATACTAAATAAACCAAAATTTCCTAATTCATTAATGCCGATAATATTGAATTATGAAATCCTCAAGAGTGTAGAAGCACTTCTTCAACAAGTATTTTTGCAACGCATTCTTTGGTCATGTTGTCAATTAAATTTAAGTCAATAGGCAATTTATTGTACAGGACAACGGCCTGGTACCTTGCACTGTGACTTGCAACTTGCAGTCTGGGAAATAGTGTCTCGATTTTTACATCTTTGCATCTTGATTCGGTGCGCACATGTTTTTCTTCTGATGACTCGTACTTTGGCAAATTTTTCGCCAGGTTCACAAGTAATACAAGAATATAGAGACACGGTACTGTAAGTAAACCTAATTTAAGTGCTCTTTGCATGTTTCCCACTGTGGTATTCTTACCATTATGCGTATCGCTAGCTTCTGGCATACGAACGCTTTTTTAATATTATATTGTAGCTATGCCCCCAAAACATGATGCTATACCGTAATTTAGATTCAACTAATAAACACTAAACAGCTTTTAGTTGGTCTAAGCTTAGTTCATCTCTTAAACTTCTCAAGGCATAACATGATGAACTAATAGAGCTTACTATTGCTGCTAGCTCATGTTTCCAGTTAAGAAAACAGTCTTCATGGACCCCTAGAAATTTGACTATATTTACTTGTTCGATTGTACTGTCATTAACTTTAATCACGAGAGTATGATCATTTCTGGCGGTGCTTTTGAAAAGCATGACAAAGCTTCATCAAATCCAGGCTATATCCAGGTCCAGTTTGGCCAGTCACGGGGTATCATCTGACAGAGTACTTCTTGTTGCATGTCTTTTAAGTAACGTTCAGGTCAAAATGTCATTTTTAGCCTACCCTCATCGGACTTTGAATTTAACAGCAATTTTATTATTTTCTAAAAATAACAAATTTTATTTATGAAACTTTTCTCTTTTAACATTTTCCAGGTCTACGTGGTGTTACTGCTGCAGATATGAGCACATTTTTAAAAGCTTTTATTAAACTTGCACTGTATGTATGTTTGTTTGTGGGTATCACGGTTCGCGTCAAAAATGTCGGCTTGAATTTGACCCACTTCCCGTTATCCGATTGAGCTGAAATTTCGCATACGTGTATAAGTCGGATGACAATGCAATATATTTCTGACTTAAAGCTGATCTGATGCTGGAGACGGAAGACGGTCATGGGAACTCTGTCATAAAACATCGCAAGCCCGTCGAATTTGGGCTCGTTCGATTCGTCTTGACGAATACTTTGGTCCTAGAATATTTTTTTATGACATGGAGCTGATCTGATGCTGGAGACGGAAGACGGTCATGGGAACTCTGTCATAAAACATCGCAAGCCCGTCGAATTTGGGCTCGTTCGATTCGTCTTGACGAATACTTTGGTCCTAGAATATTTTTTTATGACATGGAGCTGATCTGATGCTGGAGACGGAAGACGGTCATGGGAACTCTGTCATAAAACATCGCAAGCCCGTCGAATTTGGGCTCGTTCGATTCGTCTTGACGAATACTTTGGTCCTAGAATATTTTTTTATGACATGGAGCTGATCTGATGCTGGAGACGGAAGACGGTCATGGGAACTCTGTCATAAAACATCGCAAGCCCGTCGAATTTGGGCTCGTTCGATTCGTCTTGACGAATACTTTGGTCCTAGAATATTTTTTTTATGACATGGAGCTGATCTGATGCTGGAGACGGAAGACGGTCATGGGAACTCTGTCATAAAACATCGCAAGCCCGTCGAATTTGGGCTCGTTCGATTCGTCTTGACGAATACTTTGGTCCTAGAATATTTTTTTATGACATGGAGCTGATCTGATGCTGGAGACGGAAGACGGTCATGGGAACTCTGTCATAAAACATCGCAAGCCCGTCGAATTTGGGCTCGTTCGATTCGTCTTGACGAATACTTTGGTCCTAGAATATTTTTTTATGACATGGAGCTGATCTGATGCTGGAGACGGAAGACGGTCATGGGAACTCTGTCATAAAACATCGCAAGCCCGTCGAATTTGGGCTCGTTCGATTCGTCTTGACGAATACTTTAGTCCTAGAATATTTTTTATGACATGGAGCTGAGCTGATGCTGAGACTAAAAAGTTAAAAATAAATTAAAAGTAAAAAAACATTTTTAAACAAAGCTTTTATTTAATGCCCTAAAAAGAAGAAAATAAAATTTCAATTCAATCAAATGCGTCATTTTATTACATTACACAATTTATACGATATAAAAGCTTGTTGCGAGATTTACTTGTGTAGACTTAATTAGGTGGGTAGGCACCTATTTGCACAGACTTGGAGATAAATCCCGCAACAAGCTTTTATATCGTATAAATTGTGTAATGTAATAAAATGACGCATTTGATTGAATTGAAATTTTATTTTCTTCTTTTTAGGGCATTAAATAAAAGCTTTGTTTAAAAATGTTTTTTTACTTTTAATTTATAATATTTATAATTGAAACAAAAAGTAAACTTTAGAAAAAACCGACTTCCACAAACCCTATTTGATTAGATTGAGTTTAATACAAACTGTTACCCCTTATCCCCCCACCCCTTGGGGATTTAATTTTGTCAAATCCCATCTCAGTGCTACCCCACGCTACTAAGGAACCTCTGTACAAAGTTTCATGTCTCTAGGTCCACCGGTTTAGGCTATGCGTTGCCAGCCCATCAGCCACGCATTGTATTTGTACCTAGTATTGAGCAGATCTGGTGGCCATATGTGGTCTTCATCAGCAGTTCCGCATCACAATATTATGCTTACCATGTGCATTTGCACGAGTTATTATGAAAAACACAAAAATCACTATAGGTCTGCCTATAATATTTGAAGAGTTCCCTCGATTTCTCCAGGATCCCATCATCAGATCCTGACCTGGTGTCAATGGGACCAATGGGAAGGTAAACCCTTTCAAACAAAAAAATAATTTTCCAAATCGGTCCATCCGTCTAGGCGCTATCGGGGAACATACACAAATATCCGGACGAATTGTAAACCTCCTCCTTTGGGAAGTCGGTTAAAAATGGCTTGACATTCTCAGAATTGTATATTTCCAGCATATGTATTTTATAAAGTCAATTTTGTGCAAAAAAAAAACAGCATTTGATGGCACTTTTACATGACGTCATTCTGTTGTTATTTCATAGAACTCAGGAACAAAAGTTCCGTTTTGACAGTTCATAAAAAGTATCTATTTTGACTTGACAGGCCACAAGCCTATTATTATTTGATTTAGGTACAAAACGATTTAAAAAAATTAAAGACACCACCACTTACTTAGATTCACCTTTACTGATTGAAGGGCGAGAATTAAAGACACCACCACTTACTTAGATTCACCTTTACTGATTGAAGGGCGAGAATTAAAGACACCACCACTTACTTAGATTCACCTTTACTGATTGAAGGGCGAGAATTAAAGACACCACCACTTACTTAGATTCACCTTTACTGATTGAAGGGCGAGAATTAAAGACACCACCACTTACTTAGATTCACCTTTACTGATTGAAGGGCGAGAATTAAAGACACCACCACTTACTTAGATTCACCTTTACTGATTGAAGGGCGAGAATTAAAGACACCACCACTTACTTAGATTCACCTTTACTGATTGAAGGGCGAGAATTAAAGACACCACCACTTACTTAGATTCACCTTTACTGATTGAAGGGCGAGAATTAAAGACACCACCACTTACTTAGATTCACCTTTACTGATTGAAGGGCGAGAATTAAAGACACCACCACTTACTTAGATTCACCTTTACTGATTGAAGGGCGAGAATTAAAGACACCACCACTTACTTAGATTCACCTTTACTGATTGAAGGGCGAGAATCTGATGGGAGAGTCATTTGTTTTGAATGCTAATGGTCTAAGATCCGAAGAGAGCTCGACCGTCACCCATCTGATACTGCGATGAAAATAGGTTTTTATCAAATTTTGTATGCTAGAAAATACATTGCGAGTGGGTTGCCTAGCAAAATCCTGGCAAGGCTATGATTAATTAATTAACGGTCAAGTAAGACTCGCTCACTTAGGGTTCCGATCACACTTGTAGATTGCTACCTCTCGTAATGGATTTATTTATCATAGTTTACTACTAAGCCCGGATTTTACCAACGAAAAGTTATACCGAGAATAACTATCAAATCCCATATCAGTGCTACCCCACGCTACTAAGGAACCCCTGTACAAAGTTTCATGGCTCTAGGTCCACCGGTTTAGGCTATGCGTTGCCTGCCCGTCAGCCACGCATTGTATTTGTACCTGGTATTGAGCAGATCTGGTGGCCATATGTGGTCTTCATCAGCAGTTCCGCATCACAATATTATGCTTACCATGTGCACGATGGTGGGCACGAGTTATTATGAAAAATACAAAAATCACTATAGGTCTGCCTATAATATTTGAAGAGTTCCCTCGATTTCTCCAGGATCCCATTATCAGATCCTGACCTGGTGTCAATGGGACCAATGGGAAGGTAAACCCTTTCAAAAAAAAAATATATCCATATCGGTCTATCCGTTTAGGCGCTATCGGGGTGCAGACATAAAAAAAAAAACATCCGGACAAATTGTAAACCTCCTCCTTTGGGAAGTCGGTTAAAAATAAAATTTTATATCAGACTTTTAAATTTGGTGGGGTTATAAAAAAATGCTAACTTTTAATGCTAACTTCACACCGGTTGTTTTGCTTGGGTTTATGTGGAGATTATTTCCGCATCAGTAGCAAAAAGGTACACTTATTCTATGGAATAACGGGAACATTATACTGGATATTTGTATCTATTTAGTAGGCAATAATACCTTGTCTCATGCACATAAGGTGGTGGGATGAAGTGGGATCGCACTCGTCAGTCGATGTGTGAGGCAGTCGCTCTCAGACAGTGGTGACGGACGACTGGACGTGGGTCTGCACGTGACGCTTGGTGCTGCAGTAAGCCATAAGAACGGTGCTACTAATCCCAAAAATATACAAGTGGTCAGTGAAACACTATTTTATTGGAAATGTTGGCTAGGAGTTCAGAGTTCAAAATTTTTATTGACCATAAAATCATACATATTACTTAGTCAACGTCAATATAATATTAATATTTTTGTATACTACCGCCCGTTCGGAAGTTGTGGGCTTAGGGATGGAGCAAAGAAGGGCAAGAAACCTCCCCCGTACCTCTTTTAAAATATCAGAGCCTTAAAAATACAATGTTATGTATTTCTACTTAAGTCTAAGGAAATACACCGAGGAGAGACGTACTGACTCAGTCCATCGCCCCTCTTTGGATTTCTGTGCGCTGAGATGGTAAAGACCATGCAGTTTTGTCATCTAAATATTCTTTTACACTGTAATATGACTTCTTCAATAGGCCGTTTTTGACATAGTTTTTGAACCTCCTTTCTGGTAGGTCCGTTGCTTCATTAGGTATTTTATTATAAAAACTAACACATACTCCCATAAAAGAGTGAGCAACCTTACTGAGTCTGAACGCGGGCATAGCAATCTTATTTCTATTTCTAGTGCCAATACTATGATTATGACCTAAAGTCTTAAATAAACCTATGTTTTTTCTGGTATACATGATATTTTCATAAATGTATTGACAGGTAACAGTAAGTATATTGATATTTTTGAATTTGTCCCTTAGTGATTGCCTAGCATCTAGTTGATAGATAGCCCGAATGGCCCTTTTTTGTAAGACAAATATTGTGTTTATATCTGCCGCTCTCCCCCAAAGAAGTATTCCGTAAGACATAATACTATGGAAATAACTAAAGTAAACCAATCTGGCAGTTCCTACATCTGTGATGTGTCTGATTTGCCTGACCGCATAAGCAGCTGAGCTAAGTCTTCGTGAGAGACTAGTTACATGAGGACCCCATTGAAGTTTCGAGTCTATAGTGATTCCATTCCAGCTAGGATTTTCGCAATTGTATATTTTATTGTTTGTTGAGGGTAGGTCGACGATAAAATTGATCGAATTACTCACTCAACGAACCAGTGGAGAATGATGGAAGTTGTCATTGTGACTTGCAAACGAAGCAAAAATTATATTACAAGAGGTAAACATTACATACACAATGAACGGTTCAAGTCGAATACATGTTGAAAGAACGCCATCTCATGACAACACAACACAGTGTTACTGTTGTGTGTGTGTAGGGTGACTTGAGTATTTCTCTAGCAAGATGGAGTTATATGTAGGATGTAGGTAATGTAATGAAATGATACACTGACATAGTTGGCGAATGCTCTAACTAAGGTAACAATCCTGCCTGTCTGTCTCAGTACCTGGTATAGGTAGGTACCGAATGTAGAGTCAAATATATAGGTAGTCGAATGTAGAGTCAAATATATAGTCGAATGTAGAGTCAAATGTAGAGTGAAAAGTAGAGCCAAATGTATAGTCAAATAAAGATTCAAATGTAGAGTCATAATGTAGAGTCAAAATACAGAGTCTAAATGTAGAGTAAAAATGTAGAGTAAAAATGTATGCACATATTGACGTTGTCTATGTAATCTGTATGATTTTATGGTCAATAAAAAATAAGAACTTGAACTTAAATCATTCTACTTACTCCGTCAGAAATGAAACAAATGATGAAAGAGTACAAATGTTGGAAATCAATTGCCGGATTTACATTCAGCCCCTGCCGCTGCCCCTCGCGCTGCCGGCGATAATTCCCTAAATACTGCTGCAGCAGGATCGAGAGGAGTGTGTGTTTACATACTGCCCTACCACTCACTTCGCTTTCAAGTTTCGGCAATGGCAGACGTCGAAATAATTACAGCGGCCGCACTGTCTCTTTTTGCGATACATAATTATGTTCGATGTTTAAAGAGATATCGAATACAAATAACCGGCCAAGTGCGAGTCGGACTCGCGCACGAAGGGTTCCGTGCCATTATCTATAAAAAACCGCAAAAAAATGTATGGGAGCCCCCCCTAAATATTAATTTAATTTTAATTTAATTATTTATTTTTTAAGTAAATAATATACGCAATATATTGTGAACATTTTAAGCGTCTACCTGCTACCATTATCAATATCAAGCAAAAAAATCACGTTTGTTGTATGGGAGCCCCCCTTAATAATAAATTTCTTTTGATTTTTAGTATTTGTTGTTATAGCGGCAACAGAAATACATCATCTGTGAAAATTTCAACTGTCTAGCTACCACGGTTCATGAGATACAGCCTGGTGACAGACGGACGGACGGACGGACGGACAGACGGACAGCGAAGTCTCAGTAATAGGGTCCCGTTTGGCACCCTTCGGGTACGGAACCCTGAAAAAGATGATCTAACCGAACGTCTTTCTCCTCCAGGCGCTCGGCGAGTACTGAGCGTCGGAGCAGAATGTAAACACGCACTGCCGCTCGCGCTGCCGGTCCTTTGACTTCCGCACAAAAAACCGCCATTTTGGGGAGCGCCGGGCAGCGCGAGTGGCAATGGCAGTGGCATGAGAAGTATCGCGTTTACACACTCGTCCTGCCCACTTCCCTGCCCACTTCCCTGCTCACTACGGCTGAATGTAAATGCGGTAAATAATACGAGTAGGTAGGTAGTAGAACATAAACAGAACTCCGTGAACCTTGACGGCGGCGACGGTACCTACCTAAATTAAATGTTACATACCACACTACTAATATTACGAGTAGGTAGTAGAACATAAACAGAACTCCGTGAACCTTGCCGGCGGCGACGGTACCTACCTAAATTAAATGTTACATACCACACTACTAATATTGTTACTTATCTAATTATTATCTTCTAATCCACGATAACATAATTAACAGATAGGTAGGTACCTAAATATCTCTTATCGTACCTTAGCCACAGATACTATAATGTTACTTAGCTAAGGCAGCAATGTGAATAGCGTGCTGTCGTGGATGTTACGAGCTACAATAATACTCTCGTAAGCATAACGTACTACCTACTCTATACCTACGAGAAGTATAAACTCAGTACTCACTCAGATAGGTGGAAACGAGTGTAAGCATATGAACGGAAAGACTAGACCTCGTTGAAGAAACAATTTTCACATTTTCAATCAATGGTAGACTCGAAACTTCAACGGGGTCCTTATGCTAGTCTCTCATCTCACGAAGACTTAGCTCACCTGCTTGTCCGGTCAGGCAAATCAGGTACATTACAGATGTTGGAACTGCCAGATTGTTTGTTGATTGCCAGATTGTTTACTTTAGTTATTTCCATAGTATAATGTCTTAGGGAATACTGCTTTGGGGGAGAGCGGCAGATATAAACACAATATTTGTCTTAAAAAAAGGGGCCATTCGGGCTATCTATCAACTAGATGCTAGGCAATCACTAAGGGACAAATTCAAAAATATCAATATGCTTACTGTTACCAGTCAATACATTTAAGAAAATATCATGTACACCAGAAAAAACATAGGTTTATTTAAGACTTTATTTAGGTCACAAAGAATTTCGGTCCTTGATTTTTTTCACAAGTTTTCGTTGAACCACATTGACATAGTGGTTGTATACCTACCGCCACCGCCATTAAGTAAATTGTTGCAGCAGCAGCAGCAGCACTCCACGTCCATTTTGATCGCTTGCCGTTGACATAGTGGTTGTATACCGCCACCGCCATTAAGTAAATGTTGCAGCAGCAACACACTCCACGTCCAAGTTTGGCTGCCTCCAAGGAGGCGAGTTATGACGTCATCTGTTTTTTGTATGGAATTTTTTTTTTTTTATCTGAAACCTATCGTGTGGTGTCAAATGAAAGGGCTTTTTGAGCCGGTTCTAAAAATATATCACATCATCACATTTCAGTCACTTGTTTCAAAATCATTTTCAAAACATACCAAGTTTGGACTCCTTCAGACCCAGTACTGTTAAATATTTTTTTTAAATATACCTCAAATGATACGTATTATCCTCGTATCTAACCCCAAAAAAGCATATATGAAAATATTTACATTTACAATATTTTTGTTAATTTTTCAGTTTTACAAAGTGAGACTTCCATATACTTATTACTAGACTTGTGCATGTTGTGAAGTAACCGTCTCAATACAAATCGTGGACTAAGTACGAGTATGTAAACAAAGCGCCATGTTGTCTTTGTCTTTTCCGTAATTAACTGGTGATTATTGAATATTTCATGATGAAATACAGTGAATAACAGGCAAGAAGCAAGATTGATACACACTTTAGTTTTTTATGTGGAAACCTAATTACACGTTACGCTCTCCAAGTGTGATCGGAACCCTTGGTGCGCGAGTCCTACTCGCACTTGGCTGGTTTTATTAACTTTAGTTAGGTATTGTTCTGAGATTTTTAATTCCATATGCAGTAGGTTCAGATTGAGTACTGTTGTTATTAAGGATGCCGTTGGTGTCGACCTCGTCTCGTAGCTCCTGTAATCTTAAGACATGCCAATCTTTGTGTCGACCTCGTCTCGTAGCTCCTGTAATCTTAAGACAATGCCATGCCAATCTTTGCTCCTTCGCAAGCTTCTTTTTTGTCATTATTAATTTAAGGTGCTGGTGCAGAAGTAAGGACGAGGTAGTAAGGTACTCACTGCTGTTGTTGTATGTACTTACATGCATAGTTATGCGGGTTCATAACAATGACAATAAGTATAATAAATTCTTTCGCATTGCAGCAATGGCTAATCATGACTATGTTATGCGGGATATTTTGCGATTGTAAACACAATTGTGTTGCCGTAAACATCTCAGCAATTAAATAGTTAGTTGTCCGGTATGTTCAGAGTCAGCATGGTGTGCGTGTGTTCATTAGTAGCGTTGCTGCTGTGCGTGCCCGCGGCCAGCGCCGTCGTCGAGGACGGCAGCCACATAGAAGTCGTCGACCTGACGCATGCGACCTTGTGGCGGGACATGAAGCTGTACTACGACGCGATGGACAATGACTGGTAACTTTATCTACTATAAATGCACCACGAGGCCACGTCATGGTGGACACGGACACGCAGGTTAACTTGCATGGTGGACACGGACACGCAGGTTAACTTGCATGGTGGAAACGGACACGCAGGTTAACTTGCATGGTGGACACGGACACGCAGGTTAACTTGCATGGTGGACACGGACACGCAGGTTAACTTGCATGGTGGACACGGACACGCAGGTTAACTTGCATGGTGGACACGGACACGCAGGTTAACTTGCATGGTGGACACGGACACGCAGGTTAACTTGCATGGTGGACACGGACACGCAGGTTAACTTGCATTAAGCACCGAAAATAGAAACCAGCTGGATTGATGCCCGGCATTGAAATCAGTTTATTCTCCAAACAATTGTCCAGTCAGTTCAGACGGATGGTTCTGAAGCTATCCTCGCAGACAGTGGTGTCGTGTAGTGTTGATTGAATACAGTAAAACTAAGTGGTCTGCTGGTAAATACATGAGATGGAACATTTCCTATTCTATACCTACCTACTGATAATCTATCTTGATAGCTTTGGACCCATTATTCTTATACAATAAAAATGTTGTGACATGTTTTTTTGTTCAAATGTTGTTAATTAATGTAGAAACATGATTTTCAATGGTTTGCGACTTACGAGCGAATAACTGGAAAAAGGGACCTTTGATACGCCCCCACCGCCCTAGCGGCACAGGTAAATGAGAGGAATTTATATGACTCTTTTCAGGAGATCTGACCCTACACAATCCTAAAGTTTTTGTAACTCCCTATTAGTTCAGCTGATTTCTTATTTTGACTGGGTTACAGTCAGAACAACGTGAATTTAGAAGTAGGTACAGTATAAAACGAAATTAGATTAGCTATAGCACAGAGTGCTCATCAGAGTGGTACAAATAAGTTAGGTAGTAAACTGAAAATGAACGCCAACCTGGAATAATAGGAAGGATGAGGACTTACGTAATGTTGATGGATGAGATGCTGGAACTGGTAATTCACTTCACTGTTTCTTGTGATTGTTTCATCTTGCGCGATATTGAAATGTAGATTGACGAGGAAGCTTACGTTCACTTGTTGAGCATTTTTTCGAAAGTAATGGTGGACGAATGAAATGAATGGATCAAGGAATGAACGGGAAGTGAATGGGAATGACAGGAAAAAGGAAGTGGCGCTTTTATACTTATGAATACTGAACATCCTCCCCCCGCTACGGAGTAATAACAATCAATCAAATCAAATCAAAATCAAATCAAAATATATTTATTTCAAAACAGGAAATGTACTTACAGCAATTGACAAAGGAAACTAAGTAAATATTTTAAGGGTGTACAAGTGTACCCGTATCACATGGACATTGTTGTTGACTGAAATCAGTGGTTGGAGATGTTATGATATAATATATATGATGTGTTAAATGAATGTGTATGATTTATGAATAAAAGTATATTACTTAGGATATTGGTAAAGGGCAAAGCTTCACCAAGGGCCTGACTAATTGCCCTGATTGTGTTTTAAGGGTAGCGGACCGTGGAACACCGTCTCGTCCCAAATGTAATTGAATGATACGCCCTAATCGCCAGTGCAATGGGGACGTTACGTCTTCCTTTACCAATACTACTGTACCAATTTCTACAGCATTGGAGTCATCTGACATCCATTTTGAACGTTTTGTCAAAGTGCATAAATATTCCCTATGCCACCTAGTCCAGAAATCTTGCCGCATTCTTTGTATTAATTGCCAGCGGTTAAGTCTGTTGATAGGTGCGTCCGTATAATCTGGAGTAGGTATACTGGTCAACGGGGCTAATGTTAAGAAATGTCCTGGTGTGAGCACTGATAGATCACTGGGATCAGAACTGAGTGGGCACATAGGCCTTGAGTTGAGAATGGACTCTATTTGAATAAGAAGGGTATTCATTTCCTCATACGTGAGAATTTGTGACCCGACGACACGATATAAATGGGTTTTTACGGATTTTACCCCAGCCTCCCAAAGACCGCCAAAATGAGGGGCACCTGCGGAGGGTTGAATTTGAATTGAATACGCTCTTCAGCACAAGCGTTCTTCATTAAATTTTATCACAACCCTTGAAGTTGGATCCACAATCCGAATGAATAATATTGCATCTGCCGCGTCTCCCGATGAAACGATGTAGAGGCATGCAAGAAAAGCCTCAGATGACATATCTGATGCTAACTCTAAATGGAGTGCCTTGGTGGCAAAACAGACGAAAAGGCATAAATATGCTTTTGTGGTACGATATCCACGGTGACGATGTAAGGTAATGGTAAAAGGACCTGCGTAGTCGCAGCCTACGTCGACTTGAAATGCTTTTATTTGAGTGATACGAGAAGGTGGAAGATCAGCCATTACGGGCTGAAGTGCTATAGGTTTAGCACGAAAGCAGCGATAACATTGTGAAATCACATGACGAATTGCTCGTCTGGGTGACAGGCTCCAGAAGTTCTGGAGGATAAGGTATTGCAAGGTTTGCAAACCAGGATGAAAATTTTCATTGTGTACTGTCTGAATGTGTACGCCAGGGTTTGAGTTAACATACTTCTAGGTGGCGCTAATCTTAGAATAAATCCTATATATCTTAACGCTATCTCGTGGTAGGTATTTGCAATTTTTAGGTTTTCTTATCTCAGAAGGAGAAACCCTTATAGGATCACTCGTGTGTCTGTCCGTCCGTATGTCACAGGCAATTTACTCAGAACACATATTGGACCGATGAAGTTGACACATATCACATATCAATATCTGTGACCCAAAGACAGAGGTGCAATGTAAATATATAAATATGGAATATGGGGGCCACTTTCGCGGGCCAAACTGGGGCCAAATGAGAAAAATAAAATTTAAAGAATTGAAAATGCCGTGTGTAATATCAAATAAAAGTGCATAGTGTGATGATCTTAAATGTATTTTTCATTACATCTATTCAAAAAGATCTACTTTAATCCCAGAAATCAGGGACTAAAGTAGGTCATTTAGTCCCAAGGGACTAAAAGTAACTTTTTTTGTTGTTGCCAGTACAAAGGAAAAAAATGCTGTCACTAATCAGTTTCACTACCACACAGGCTGACAGACCCAATTAAAAGAGATCGATTCTAAACGCAGCCAATAAAAAAAAGTTTGTAGGTAGGTACCTACTAAAATGCGTACTCGACACAGATTAGATAATCCGATCGATTGACACCGATTGGTGACAACAGAGAAACAACCTTACAGAATTGATATCGAAACACGGACCAAATAATTAAAAAGTTGTGGAGTAAACGCAGCGCGCCAAATCTGAATGCTGTAATTATTTTAATTTCGTTTGCGGATATGAGTAAAGAATATCTATGAGTGAAAGTGAGTGTCTAACTCCAGATGATAACAACAAACGCGAATGACAAATACAAGATCTGTTACCAATAACATCACGAGGAATGGAATATAGGTATTATATGTAAAAACTGAAATCCTGTAGAAAAATTCAAGAGGAACAAGTGTTTATCTGAAAATGCTTTTTGAACCAATTTTTAAGATTTAGCCAATACTAAACAAGCTGTAACTATGTGGAGGACATATTCGTAATTGGTACCTAATTTCTTTATTGTACTAACACAAGAATGACTACAGAAAACTTATAATAGATAACAAGAGATTTCTTCCAACAAACCATTACACACAACATTATCACGACAATTGTGTAAATAAATATAGGGTGTAACAGAAAGGGGTGTACAAGCCGAAAGATGGTTGTGAGGGACATCATTTTGAACAACTTTTACTATGGGACCGACTTGATCAGAGCAACATTATTTTTCACAGCACTGAGATGGGATTTGACAAAATTAATTCCCAAGGGGGGGGGGGAGGGGGAAAAGGGGTTACAGTTTGTATTAAACTCAATCTAATCAAATAGGGTTTGTGGAAGTCGGTTTTTTCTAAAGTTTACTTTTTGTTTCAATTATCGCGTTTCACATGTATAATTTAGTTATTGTTCTGAGTATTCATTACACGACCACAGATTATGTTCTTCAATTTTTATTATTTGGATTGGCAAGGCAACTTTTCTTCACTCATGTCTGGCCGTCTGGCCCTGAGGTCTGGCCTACGAAATCT
>OY735264.1:23810-48463 GCA_963457715.1 Argyresthia albistria
AATTGGTTGCTTATTACCGAATATACTTTCATCAAAGAAAGCATATTTACGTGGGTAGGCGCGCAGCTTGTCCAGATTACGTTTACTCTTCATAAAATTAAATAAATGCAGATTACACTTGATGAACACTGCAGTTTCAAATATATAAAGTGAAGCAACTGTTAATATTTTAAGATGAATGAAATGGCTCTTGCAACATTCTGTGTAATATTAATATTGCATATAGACCGTATAAATTTCTTCTGAGCCTTAATTATTAAATCTATTAATTACTAAACTATGAATAATTACCAGACTTATCAAATTGGCCGTAACACTTATACGAGTACAGACTACTCAAATAGACCTACACACACATGTTAAACTGAAACGTCTACACAGCGAAAGTTAATTTCAGATAGGGATAATATTCACGAGGAGAGGAGACTAAAGGGAACTCTTCATTAATCTGTGCCGGCATGTATAGGGGGTGCACACCTACCTTTATTATCCCCCTAAATAAAACAGTAACTGAATAAATAAGCTTTATTTTTGGCAAAACTTTTATACTTCATAAAATTTTAAACGCTTATACTGAACTTATTGCGGATAAATTATACAAAAAATAAACCGGAAATGTTGAGTCTACATATACATTATACATATACTACCTGCACAAAAACGTCTACTTTTCCGGAAGCGAATAGTGAATATTTATTAGTTAACAATAGTATTGTTTCTCTATCTACTAATATAGGTATAAAAGGGAAGCCATATTTATATTTTTGTTAGTGGCACCAGTGACTATTCACTGAAGCACTTTTCATTATATAATTCTGCCAAGTCTTGGCGCAAACATTCAATAGTTTCACAAGTACATAATAATGTAAATGCTTTTTATATTCATAGATATTTCAGTATATGTATAACCTTTTGAGTATTGACACTTGAGGTTAATTAATTAATGTACTTTGTCGCAAACACGCTTAGGGTACTAATATATAAAACTATTGAATAAAATAGCAAAACTAATTCGAAAATACTCGTTCAGTACATAATACTGCGACTTATTGCCAAGGATTGTTTTTATGAAATTGTATGTTTATTGAAATCACATTTCATTTTAGAGTAAAATATATTGATATTAATGCACCGATCAGTACGTATTATACTTATAGATTATTTATCACTACATTTGGTATCTTTGTTATATGACACCCAATTATATCAATTAAAATGCTCATGTTCAGGAATGCAGGGCAGTATTAAAGTCCCCACTTGTTCATCTTAGTAATATAGTAATATAGCTGACTGATTATTATATTTATTACATTACATTGCGTTTGAATATTATGCGATACGGTCACCCGCCCCGTGCGCTGTGCGCTGTGCGCTGTGCGGCGGCGGCGGCGGCGATGTTTGTTGTCGCGTGCGCGGGCGTAATATATAAACATTTAAAAATCTCTACAAGTTTAAGGCATTTCAGAGGCTGTAATTTAGATATAAGTAATTTGAACGTCTCCATCCCAATACTGAGTCAGCATACAAAAATACTTTTATCAACCTCTAATTCTAAATAGGAATACTGAAATATCAAAAGGTGACCTACGATTGCTTCGCTTACATACAAGGCATGTATTATGAAGATAATATTCAATAAGAAAAATTGTACATAACATTTAAAATTGTTACGTTACGACGAATTTACCTAAATAATGACTCTTACATGCTAGGTGTGTCTCAAGGTTTCCTTAAGTCGGAGTTCGCCCTCGACCCGGCCAGCGGCTACAGCTGATCTGATCGCACCGGCACTGACGACATGACAGCGTGTGTGTGTGTACCCTGCTCGCTCGTACTCGGAGTCGGCCGACCTCCGAACTACAAACTCCTACGTTCAGTCACCATATATTTCAACGCTTAAACAGCGACTCTTTCTGTCGACGCGACGTACTAGACTGGACGACTAAACACAACGTTCAAAGCATCTATCCACCGCGCACAATGTCACTAAACAAGCTAAACAAGCTTTTGACCCATTTCAGATCATGGAAACTTATGGCAACTTTTAATATCAAATTCAGAGCCAGTTGTGCGACGTCCCCCGTTCAAAACTAATATCAGCAGGTAGTAAGATAATTGAGATATACATACTGTGTAAAGGTTGATTGATTGATTGACTGACTGACTGTTTGTGACTCGAGTGGATCGTCGTCGCCCGGCCGGGCGGTTGGGGTGGTGGTGGGTGCTCGTGCTCCGGCGGCGGCGGCGGCGGCGGCGGGTGCACGTGTGACGTCACAGTGCCTAGTCCTTCCAGTCCTTCTTGATGTCGAAGGCCCACTCCCACTGCAGGTGTTCATGCTTGTCGTCGTCCGTGAACAGGCTGCCCACCGTGTACGAGCCGCGCGCCATCATGCCTGCAACAGTCAGCACACAGTCGAGGCAGGCGGGACGGGGTACCGCCGCACGGTCGCGCGGCAGTAGCTGTAGCCGGTGCGCGGGCGCGGCGCGGCGCGGCATCGTCGACATCGACAAGCCGAAACCGGCTTTTTCGCCTCTCTTATACAGGGTGTAAAAGAAGGGTCAGAAGGGCGTAGTCATATTTTTCGCCTGTCTTATACAGGGTGTAACAGAAGGGCCAGAAGGGTGTAGTCATATTTTTCGCCTCTCTTATACAGGGTGTAACAGAAGGGTCAGAAGGGCGTAGTCATATTTTTCGCCTCTCTTATACAGGGTGTAACAGAAGGGCCAGAAGGGTGTAGTCATATTTTTCGCCTCTCTTATACAGGGTGTAACAGAAGGGCCAGAAGGGTGTAGTCATATTTTTCGCCTCTCTTATACAGGGTGTAACAGAAGGGTCAGAAGGGTGTAGTCATATTTTAGGGGGTTGTTAGGGAGACCATTCTGATCAACTTTTGCTACGAAACCGATTTGATCAGAGCAACTTTACTTTTCATTGTCCATACGTTTTGGTCCGGGCGCGGGCGGTCAGCTGGTCTGTACCAGATGCCAGGGGCCTAATGCTGCTCTGAGAATTTCATTACTATTTCATTACTATTCCATTGCAAATACCCAAAATGGCGTCATTTGGTATTCTCCTAAATTATTATCCTCCTTGATTGGGTGTTTGCAATGGAATAGTAATGAAATAGTAATGAAATATAAGTGAAATGCTCAGAGCAGAATTAGGCCCCAGACTAGAGCCCGGCACACCGGGGCGCGGGCCCCGGCGGCGGCGGGGCGGCGGCGGGAGCAATGAGGATAATGTTTGCTATAGTTTAGCTATAGGTACTACATAAAGGGCGTGTTCATGAAGACAAAATAACTAAATATTTACACGCAGCCGGCCCCACACTGAGACACCGTGTATCGTGAGAACCAAAAATAGCGACGTCACAAACATGTAAACATCCAAGACCTGTAGTATTTTTAGGATTTCGTATCTCAGAAGGAGAAACCCTTATAGGATCACTCGTGCATCTGTCCGTCCGTCCGTCCGTCCGTCACAGACAATTTACTCAGAACATATTGGACCGATGAAGTTGAAAATTGGTACACATATCAATATCTGTGACCCAAAGACAGAGGTGCAATGTAAATATATAAATATGGAATGTTAGGGCCACTTTTGTGGGGGTCAAATGATAAAAATAAAATTAAAAAAAATCGATATATGCCGTGTGACATATCAAATGAAAGCGCATGGTGTGAGGATCTTAAATGTATTTTTATAATATTTTAAGACTTATTTTTTGTTTTCTTTAGCCCCAGCCGGGAATCGAACTCGGGGCCTCTCGCATGGTAGGCAGCGAGCCACAATCACTGCTCCACAGAGGTCATTAGCCTGGCTGTGTTGGTGGCTGTATGTATGTGTTGCAGGTGTGTATGTGTGTGCGTGCACCCACCCGAGGGCGCGTCCTCCGGCGGCGTAGTGTACGACTGTATGTGTTGCAGGTGTGTATGTGTGTGCGTGTACTCACCCGAGGGCGCGTCCTCCGGCGGCGTGGTGTACGACTGTATGTGTTGCAGGTGTGTATGCGTGTGCGTGCACTCACCCGAGGGCGCGTCCTCCGGCGGCGTGGTGTACGACTGTATGTGTTGCAGGTGTGTATGCGTGTGCGTGCACTCACCCGAGGGCGCGTCCTCCGGCGGCGTGGTGTACGACTGTATGTGTTGTAGGTGTGTATGCGTGTGCGTGCACTCACCCGAGGGCGCGTCCTCCGGCGGCGTGGTGTACGACTGTATGTGTTGCAGGTGTGTATGCGTGTGCGTGCACTCACCCGAGGGCGCGTCCTCCGGCGGCGTGGTGTACGACTGTATGTGTTGCAGGTGTGTGTGTATGTGTGTGCGTGCACTCACCCGAGGGCGCGTCCTCCGGCGGCGTGGTGTACGACTGCATCTCGCTCTTGGGCGGGTACGAGCCCACCATGTGCGTCATCTTGTCAACTGCAAGTTACAAACAAACAAACACATTAAACATCTGAAAAATATCGGTCAAGTGCGAGTCGGACTCTCACACGGAGGGTTTCACACCATCGTACCAGAAATAGTTCAAAAATTACGTTCCTTGTATGGGCACACCTTAATTGTTTCATATTTTGTGTAGTTCAGTATTAGTTGCTGTATTGGCAACAGATATACACATTATGTGAAAATGTCAACTCTCTACCTGTTACGGTTGGTCGGTGAGACAGAGCCCGCTGACGGACGGACAGGACGACGGACGGACAGGACGACGGACGGACAGGACGACGGACGGACAGCGGAGGCTTAGTAATATCCAGTAATAGGGTCCCGTTTGGTGCGGAACCCTGAAGATGATTCAAGTGTACAGTGTGCAGAAGGTGTGAGCGGAGATATGCGTTCGGCCTGAAGACACGTGCACTCACACTAAGACAAAGATTTATCTTGAATTTCAAGTTATAAATGAAAGAGCGCCGCCGTCATGTATTTCGAAACGATATTTGTCAGCGGTCACAGTTAGTACATACTACTCACGCACTATATGACTTATTAGTGCCCTGAATGTGTTCCCTAATAGTAGGTTGATTGATTGGCCTTCGAACGAGACCAACATTGCTAATGAGTGCGCACAATGCTCATTCATACATACCAGCCACTGTCCAAATATGGATGCGACGAAAAGAAAATATACTTAATCAAATTAAGGATTTCATGTTTATTGACATATAACTAACGTCATATCATAACTTGTTGAGCAGACGATCAGCCAAATAAAATAATTAAGTGCTGAACTGGATATCGTTGAGCTGATATGGTTTCCTCTAACGATCTAAAGTGGTTTTACTTTTAACGCCTTTGTAATATGATAGCTCTTGCTGACTGAGATTAAAGTTAACGACTTCATCAAATAATGGAAATTGTGTTACTTTTTTAACTTCAAGTGCAGGTTTAGAAGAATGATAAACGATGGATGCGCGTTTTAGGGTTCCAATCCTTAAAAGGAAAAAAAGGAACCATTAAAGGATCACTTCGTTGTAATTTAGTTAACATTTATGACATCATACATTCATTTTTAGGGTTCCGTACCCGAAGGGTGCCAAACGGGACCCTATTACTGAGACTTCGCTGTCCGTCCGTCCGTCCGTCCGTCCGTCCGTCTGTCACCGGGTCCGCCTGCACGAACCGTAATAGCTAGAAAGCTGAAATTTTCACAGAATGTGTATATCTGTTGCCGCACCAACCACAAATACTGAAATACGAGAGATATTACAAATTGAAAGTGGTCTCGGTACAAGATACGTCTTCACAACACGCTTGAAAAGTTTATACCAAGGCCATTTTGTTTTGGTAGGTAAGCCTTCTTTTAATGAAACTAAATTTAAATGATATGGCAATGTCGTCCTCGGACTTCTACAAAGACTTTAAATATTAATTGATGAATTACGACGTCTCTATTTATTATGTAGAACTTTTAGAAAATAATTATAAAATTAATAGTTTTTAATTACTTTTGTTGTCATACAAATCTCAGAGCACAGAAATTATTTTTTTCCTTTTGGCCACTTCAAGTTTGGCTGCCAGTGATGTTTTAATTAAATACTCTTTGGTGCGTTGAAATGATGTTTTGCAGTCTGCATGACATTGACATAATGAGTGAGTGAACCTCATTGTACGGAAATTGTAGATGGGTGTCTCACGTTTTCCAGTAGGAGTAGGTTGTAGACAGTGCTGCTTACGGCGGCGTTTAGTAGGTACTAAAGGCCCTAAAAGCGCGGCAAGCTTTGAATCAATTCAAATGTTATTTTTCAACTAGCTACAAAGTTATTCTGACATAAGATGATAATTTAAACAAAACTTTTTGGGTATTTCATGAAAAATACAGTTACAGATCACACATATACAGGGTGGAACAAACGAATGGGCCCTGGAGGGAAAGTACCTTAAAATCTCAAGATATCCGTCCGTCCGTCTGTCTGTCACCAGGCCGTATCTCATGAACCGTGGTAGCTAGACACTTGATATTTTCACAGATGACGTATTTCTGTTCCCGCTATAACAACAAATACTAAAAACAAAATAAATTTAATATAAAGGGGGCTGGCTCCCATACAATTAACGTGTTTTTTTGCGGTTTTTTTAACCGACTTCCCAAAGGAGGAGGTTTACAATTCGTCCGGATGTTTGTTTTTTTATTTTTATTTTTGTATGTATGTGCCTCGATAGCGCCTAAACGGATGGACCGATTTGGAAAATTAGACCGATTAGACCTATAGTGATTTTTGTGTTTTTCATAATAACTCGTGCAAATGCACATGGTAAGCATAATATTGTGATGCGGAACTGCTGAAGAAGACCACATATGGCCACCAGATCTGCTCAATACTAGGTACAAATACAATGCGTGGCTGACGGGCAGGCAACGCATAGCCTAAACCGATGGACCTAGAGCCATGAAACTTTGTACAGGGGTTCCTTAGTAGCGTGGGGTAGCACTGATATGGGATTTGACAAAATTAATTCCCCTGGGGGGGGGGGATAAGGGGTTACAGTTTGTATTAAACTCAATCTAATCAAATAGGGTTTGTGGAAGTCGGTTTTTTCTAAAGTTTACTTTTTGTTCCAATTATATAGATACGGAACCCTTCGTGCGCGAGTCTGACTCGCACTTGGCCGGTTTTATTAAATGTTTGTAGAAACCTAATTACATCAGTCACGAGGTAACAATCTCCAAGTGTGATCGGCACCCTTGTTCCGCGAGCCCTACTCGCACTCGGCCGTCTCTCCCTTGGCAGCTGTGTCCCGGCTGCTGAGGTGAGGTTGACTCGAGGTGTGTCGGGCGGGTCTGTGTCTGGTCTGGACAGGTACTATTCCACCAATCGACCGAGGTCGATCGACGGTAGAATGGATCAGTCGACGTCGATTGACAGTTTCTATTCCACGAATCGATCGACGTCGATCGATTGTTTGAATAGCACCCTCTGGCTGGTCGTGCGACTCGTGCGGCGCGCGTGCGAGGCGTGCGAGGCGTGCGTCACTCACCGGGCACGCCGAGTCGGTAGGTCTTCTGCACGTACTTCAGTCCGTGCACGATCTCGCGCTGCACGATGAACTCGATGCGGATGCGGTACTGCACGCCCTCCTTGATCACAAACACCTGCCGGACACACGTCACACATTACACACACGTCACTCGCACCTCCACCCACAAGTAGCTGGCAGCAGTGGCGCATATACATACAGTTGGGTCGCGACTCTAACATATTGTTTCTAACTCGGTAAATGATTGCGGTTAAGATTGAATACGAGATTCAAATAATCACAACGATGCGTAAGTAATTTAATAAATTAATTATCCTTATTAATTCTGAATGTTTGGTCACCTTACAATGCATGTTAAAACCTTTTTCAAATAAACTAATCAAATGAGTAAGAAGTATCAAAATCAAAGGCCATAAATAATAATTTTATGAAACACTGACCAAGTTGTATTCCGACCATTATACCATATTCACGAATCACCAGTGGACCAATCACAAGCCATCACCTCACCCCCTTCTATAGCAGAGTGCCAGTCAATCAAAATGAATCCTTACTACACGATACGGAGTACTATTATCTCTTCTGTGACACGATATTACAGTCAACCTATTTCCGGGCAGTTTATAGTTTTTCATCACATCTATTCAAAAAGATCTACTTTAGTCCCGGCAAACAGGGACTAAAGTAGGTCATTTAGTCCCTAGGGACTAAAAGTAACTTTTTAATTTTGTTGCCAGTACAAAGGAAAAAAAATGTTGTCACTAATCAGTTTCACTACCACTCAGGCTGACAGACCCAATAAAAAGAGAGATCGATTCTAAACGCAGCCAATAAAAAAAAAGGTTGTACTAAAATGCGTACTCGACACAGATTAGATAATCCGATCTACCGAATCGATTAACACCGATTGGTGACAACAGAGAAACAACCTTACAGAAATGATATCGAAACACGGACCAAATAATTAAAAAAGTTGTGGAAAATTTGTAAACAAAGCGCGCCAAATCTTTCGTTTGCGGATATGAGTAAACAATATGAGTGAAAGTAAGTGTCTAACTCCAGATGATAACAACAAACGCGAATGACAAATACAAGATCTGTTACCAATAAAATCACGAGGAATATAGGTATGTAATAATTGTAACAAAAAGTAAACTTTAGAAAAAACCGACTTCCACAAACCCTATTTGATTAGATTGAGTTTAATACTAACTGTAACCCCTTATCCCCCCCCCCCCTTGGGGAATTAATTTTGTCAAATCCTATATCAGTGCTACCCCACGCGACTAAGGAACCCCTGTACAAAGTTTCATGGCTCTAGGTCCACCGGTTTAGGCTATGCGTTGCCTGCCCGTCAGCCACGCATTGTATTTGTACCTAGTATTGAGCAGATCTGGTGGCCATATGTGGTCTTCATCAGCAGTTCCGCATCACAATATTATGCTTACCATGTGCATTTGCACGAGTTATTATGAAAAACACAAAAATCACTATAGGTCTGCCTATAATATTTGAAGAGTTCTCTCGATTTCTCCAGGATCCCATCATCAGATCCTGACCTGGTGTCAATGGGACCACCCTTGAGGTATTACCTATACGCCGAAAAAAGATTTGTTCAAATCGGTTCATAATTGGCGGAGCAATCGCGTAACAAACATAGAAAAAAAAAAAAAAAAAAAAAAAACATACGGGTCGAATTGAGAACCTCCTCCTTTTTTTGAAGTCGGTTGAAAACTAGTGGTTATCTGAAAATGCTTTTTGAATCAATTTTCAAGATTTAGCCAATACTAAACAATCTTTAACTATGTGGAGGACATATTCGTAATTTCTTTATTGTACTAACACAAGAATAACATAGGTAACTTATAATAGATAACAAGAGATTTCTTCCAACAAACCATTACACACAACATAATCACAATTGTGTAAATAAATATAGGGTCTAACAGAAAGGGGTGTACTGTAACCTTCTTTCGACTTGTACACCGTGTACAAGTCGAAAGAAGGTTGTTAGAGACATCATTTTGAACAACTTTCACAATGGGACCGACTTGATCAGAACAACATTATTTTTCACTCCACCATACAGATCAGCTGAGCACTAGGCCCGAAATGTACTGAGTTAAAAATAAAGTTGCTCTGATCAAGTCGATCCCATATTGAAAGTTGTTCAGAATGATGTCCCTCTTTCAGATTGTACACTCCTTTCTGTGACACCCTGTATAGGTACATGTATGTTATTTTATTGATTACTTACTACTTTTCTCATAGAGGGTTGGTTTTTACGATTCAACGTAATGGGCACAATTCGTCAAAAGGCAGTTGCGCTTGTAAAGTGTGTATACCTAGTTGAAATTCAAATTCCTTGCTAAAATCGTAAATACATGGGTTGCCATATAAAATGTCATTTTGTCTAATTGTAGATTACTATTTTGATAAAAGCGGCACTTTATAAATGAATTTATTGGTAGTTCAACAGATAAAAAGTGGCCAAGTGCGAGTCGGATTCGCTCATGAAGGGTTCCGTAGTAGCAAGTAATTATAAGACTGGATGTTTCTTGTAACTTTGTTTTTCATAGTGTTGGTATGAATGACAAAGTTATCTTTGCGGTTTTTAATAAATGTTTTATATCTTAAAAACTGCTTATTATATTTTTTTCAAACCAATTTTCATCGAAAGTTTATATTGAGATACACAGCATATATTATTTATAGATTTATCACTCTTTTACTTTAAAAGTTAGAGGGGGGGACACAATTTTTTCCACTTTGGATGGGTCTGTCTCTTTAAAGATTGACTGAGGAAAAATGGTTTTAGGAACCTCCACTTCATTTTTGAAGACCTATCTATAGACATAGATGAAAAAATATATTTTTGGTTTCAGTTTCATGTATGGGGAGCCCCCCTTAAATATTTTTTTTTCAGTGTTCGTATAAAAATCGAAACGCGGTTCATAGAATACATATACGTACCAACTTTCAACTGTGTAGTCCTAATAATTTTGGAATAAAGTTGCTGTGACATACGGACGGACGGACAGACAGACTTGACGAAACTATAAGGGTTCTTTGTTTCTCTACGGAACCCTAAAAATCGGATTATTTGCCTGATATAACAAACATACCTACCTCAAATATAATCGTATCTATAAATAATTCATCAAGCTTGTTTAGTAGAATTTATGATCATATTGCACTGGTAGTAGCCCTTCAGATGTGACTTGATGTTGAAGGTGGGTTTACAGGGCGGCGCCAGTTCTACGCAACTTAATGTCAAAAAGCGGTAGTTTCACCTGTCACCGCAAGCCACAATATTGTTGGAAAGCGCATCTCCAATAGACAATGAACGACACGTGTTACTTTGGCATTGACGTATATTTGGGGCAGTGAATTAGAAATGCAGGTATCGGGTGACCAACTGACCCTGAAGCAAAATAGGACAATATGTGGCAGTTAGTTGGTTAAATCAGACACTTAACTAACACCCTAGGCCGTTAATTAAAGACCCACATTTAACCAAGTCGCTAAAGTTCCGTCAGACAGGTGGGTGGACGAAACGTTTAAAGAGTTGTCACTGTGGTGGAGTGGTGGCGAGTACATCAGCTGATTTGTATGGAGAAGTGAAAAATAAAGTTGCTCTGATCAAATCGGTTTCATAATGAATGTTGTTCAGAATGATGTCCCAAACAAAGTAGTTTATTTTTTTGCGTTAATTCATTTACACCTAGTATAAACACACGTTGTGTGATTGTGTGCGATGGATGCGTGCGACACATCCAGGCAGGGGAATCCTAAAATAGGTATTTTATGAGCGACCTGATCGATGTGCTCGGAGCGGGACAGGTTTACGAGTTCGGCACATTTCGTCATAATACCTAACTAGTAACTAGCTACCTACTCTTCGAGCAACGCGGTCTCCGTAGGAGAGGGCCGCGTTCCTCCGCGCACGCGCACCTACTGACGGCGATTGATTACGCCTCTCGCTCTACTTGAGTTGAGATGATACTAGTAATTCGCGACTTCTTTATTGCACTCAAATCACATAGGTACATAAAAACATGTACAAAGGCGAGCTTATGTCTTATATGATATTTTTTGTAATAAGTAATAATGACGTGTTCAAAGTAGGTATATTTGTAAATATCTACAGAAATAAATACATTTGAGTTTGAGTTTGATTAAAAAAGTAGCAGATAATTAATTGTTATTGGATGATGCAGGGTAAAGTTTCGATCCGAGTTAGCGAACGCGACGCGACGCGACTAGCGGGTCGATTCTCGCGCCTTCCATATACGGATATCGAGACCGAGTTAGCAAACGCGACGCGACGCGACTCGCGGGTCGATTCTCGCGCCTTCGATATACGGATATCGAGACCGAGTTAGCAAACGCGACGCGACGCGACTCGCGGGTCGATTCTCGCGCCTTCGATATACGGATATCGAGACCGAGTTAGCAAACGCGACGCGACGCGACTCGCGGGTCGATTCTCGCGCCTTCCATATAGGGATATCGAGACCGAGTTAGCAAACGCGACGCGACGCGACTCGCGGGTCGATTCTCGCGCCTTCCATATAGGGATATCGAGACCGAGTTAGCAAACGCGACGCGACGCGACTCGCGGGTCGATTCTCGCGCCTTCGATATACGGATATCGAGACCGAGTTAGCAAACGCGACGCGACGCGACTCGCGGGTCGATTCTCGCGCCTTCCATATAGGGATATCGAGACCGAGTTAGCAAACGCGACGCGACGCGACTCGCGGGTCGATTCTCGCGCCTTCCATATAGGGATATCGAGACCGAGTTAGCAAACGCGACGCGACGCGACTCGCGGGTCGATTCTCGCGCCTTCCATATAGGGATATCGAGACCGAGTTAGCAAACGCGACGCGACGCGACTCGCGGGTCGATTCTCGCGCCTTCGATATACGGATATCGAGACCGAGTTAGCAAACGCGACGCGACGCGACTCGCGGGTCGATTCTCGCGCCTTCCATATACGGATATCGAGACCGAGTTAGCAAACGCGACGCGACGCGACTCGCGGGTCGATTCTCGCGCCTTCGATATACGGATATCGAGGCCGAGTTAGCAAACGCGACGCGACGCGACGCGACTCGCGGGTCGATTCTCGCGCCTTCCATATAGGGATATCGAGACCGAGTTAGCAAACGCGACGCGACGCGACTAGCGGGTCGATTCTCGCGCCTTCCATATAGGGATATCGAGACCGAGTTAGCAAACGCGACGCGACGCGACTCGCGGGTCGATTCTCGCGCCTTCCATATACGGATATCGAGACCGAGTTAGCAAACGCGACGCGACGCGACTCGCGGGTCGATTCTCGCGCCTTCGATATACGGATATCGAGACCAAGTTAGCAAACGCGACGCGACGCGACTCGCGGGTCGATTCTCGCGCCTTCGATATACGGATATCGAGACCAAGTTAGCAAACGCGACGCGACGCGACTCGCGGGTCGATTCTCGCGCCTTCGATATAGGGATATCGAGACCAATATTGACAGATTCCCATACGAAATAATTCGATATAGGCATAGTATAAATAAGAAAATATAGGTGTAGATATCGTATATCGAAGGCGCGAGAATTAAAGTCCACTGAATTCCCAACAAAATGAGAACAATTATGTCAACTTAACGCTTGATAGTTCGAGACACAGCTGTTCACAGTTACTAGCACAGAACTATCGTGTTACTAGCACAGAACTATCGTGTTACTAGCACAGAACTATCGTGTTACTAGCACAGAACTATCGTGTTACTAGCACAGAAGTATCGTGTTACTAGCACAGAACTATCGTGATACTAGCACAGAACTATCGTGTTACTAGCACAGAACTATCGTGTTACTAGCACAGAAGTATCGTGTTACTAGCACAGAACTATCGTGTTACTAGCACAGAAATATAATAGACTTTAATAACTTTTCCCATAAACCCATTCGTTAGGGGTCAAAATTATCGAAAAGTAAAACAAAAACTGTAAGCTTCCTTTTTTTGAAATATTGCAAATCTTTGAGATACTATTTGGCCTACCAAATCCAAATTATTATTTAGTCTATTTTAATGTGTCCATAGTGTATTTTGCTGTATCACAAAATCACAAGTCCTTGTCGTTAAAAATAGTTCAAAACTGGAGTCCTCTAATGTATTTTCAAGTTTTTAACTGTGATCCGAGGTGGAAAACATCATAACCCATTTAACCACTACTAACTCATAAAAAAATCAAAACTACCTCATTTAATGCAACGCGCCGGTAGGTACCTACCTACTAGCTTTTTACGAAATTCATGGGCTACCGTGCCTGCCCGTGCCGCGTGCCGCGTGCCGCGTGCCGCGTGCCCGTCTGAACACGGGCAAAATCGACGACCTAGGCATATAAATATAAATTATGTGTTGCGTTATAATTATAAGTACCTATTTTAATTTAACCGGGCGGGAGTGCCGCGGTACCGCAGCAAAAATATTCCACGTAAAACGTATGAATATTGAACAGTGGGGCGGAAAGGCACTGGGTATTACTGGGTAACGAACTGAAAAATTGTTTTCGTAACCATTTTGGACGCTCACTTGCACCTTATTATCGACGACATAAGGTTGGCGTTAGATTAATTGCTGGCAAAGACACATGTGTTTAGTTAGACAGAAAAATAACTTATATAAATAAACATACGTTCGCGTTCCAGCACAATTACAGCTAATATTTAGGGCGTGCAGTGAACTTTGTCATTTCAGTTTGCGTGTCCAGAAAGTAGGTTACAATTAAGTTGTATCTAGATATTTGTTGACATACTGAATTTTGATAAGCAAATAAAATGCTAATAAGATAAGCTGGAAGTTGAATTCATTGTTGATTCGTAAGAAATCTAAATTAGCAGCAAACTAGCGTAGCGTAGCAGAGTATCGATTTAGGGATGATTTATATTACACCGGGGCGTGCTCGGACGGGGCACGGAGGTTGAGACGTTGCATACATTTTTGTGCGAAACCCCGCACGCCCCGGTGTTATATAAATCACTTTTACGAACCTTACTTTAACGCCATCATTAACTCAAGCGCCGTCTCATATAGAATCGTATCATTTGATACTTAAAAAGACTACATAACTCCGACCGTTGCAATTATAGGCAATCTACTTCAACATTTTGAATTTAAAAGATACACGAGACAACACACGAGACATTAAATGCTCCTCAAAACAGATGGGCGCGCGCTGCCGCTGGCTTGTCACTGTTGTCATGTCACGCGCGGCCGCGGCCATGGAGTGCAAGCAAGTAACACCGCGCAAGATACACGTTTACTTCACTATTCTCACCATTATTCAATTGAATCAATTGCAATCGCTTGAAGAACATCTCCAACTGTAATGGAATGCAAAACTATCGCACAATGTTTACTCTGTAGGGCTTCAGTAGCGAGCAGGTGAAACATGCGCATCTATACATGGCTGTTGTGCACTAATATCGGCTCATGTGGTACGCCAGCCGGTAGGTCGTACAGGGGCTGGATTCTACAAGCGAATCGCATGGCAATAGCTGAAGCGAGGGCGCGAAGTGCCGGTTTGTTTGTAGCCGGCGCGGCCACACGTGACGTGACTCACGGCGCGCGGTTGGAATTTCGAGCCATCGCTATAGCCACTGTCATATGATTCGCTTGCAGAATCACGGCCCACGCCCCCAATTCTACAAACTAATTGCATGCCAATTTCTAAAAAGGGGGCGCGAAATACTATTATAAGTATCCGGGGCCAGGTGGCTAAGAGACTCGCTCTAGTCGCTACACGTGTGTGTGCTAACTGGCATGCGCTACCTGCTTCTTGAGGTTGGTGAGGTCCCCGGAGAGGTCGAGCTCGACGTCGGCGCGGCCCGGCACGCACAGCGCCAGCTTCCTCACGAGCACCTTGCGCGGGTCGCTCGCATCTGCAGGCACACACACACGCATGAGCCGCGCACACCGCACACCGCACGCAGTCGCAGTCGAGTCGCGACCGCGACGAACCAGCGGGCGGGCCGCACAGTCGGTCGGCTCTGGGCCGTGAGTTGCGTACTGAATTGCACGGAAATAGCTATAGTGAGGGCCCAAAATTGCGGTTAGTTTGTCACCGGCGCGGCGCGTCTCAGCACCCGGGCACCCTGAAGAGCTATCTCCATGTCATTCCTGTACGTGACTCTCGGCTCAGGTTCGGTTTAGATTAACTTGTAAAAGGACCCTTGTCATAAATGTACAGGTTGAATAAAATAAGAAATGCATGCATTCATAGTAGCTTTAACCCTTTTGCTTGTTCTCCTGGCCGGAAAAGTAAAATATTTGACATTAAAATTAGGGGAAGTTATGCTTTCATCCCTTACAATAGATGTTTTCAGACGTCTTGGTGTCACCTGTCATGCACCCTATGGGGGGTGTCTTACTGCTAGTCAAGGGAAAATCAGAAATGAGATTGTTTGGTGTCATAGATGGTGATGGTGGTGGTGATGGTGATATTTAATTTTATTTGAGCCAAGTTCAGATTTGATTTAAGCCAAGTTTTATCTGAAACAGATAAACTAAGTAGATAGGCATAAATAACAATATGATATTTATCTTATCCTCAAGAGATATTTTGATAAAATGTAACGGCGTCTATCAAGAGTGCATTTTGTAATTTTTAGGCTTAATACCTTGAATCTGTGAATCATCCTTTTCCTGCTATTCATAAAACAATGTGTGAAATCCACAAATTATATGCATTATGTATGACTATTAGTAATATAGGATATTTATTAGCTTTCAATGATGATTATACATATACAGACATACAACCACACAACCTATCCGTCTATCTATCCTACCTATCTAGCCTATATTTGTGGTGTATGTAGAGCAGAGAGAGACATACCAACAATGATGGCCCCGCTCTGCGCCTGCCCCAGCAGAGCCTCCTTGTACTTGCGCAGGGACTCATCCTCCTGGTCGGCCGCCAGGATCTCCTCGATGGACTTCTCTGGGGGAGGGACGTACGCACTCTTGATCTCATCTTCCTCCTCCTCGGGAGTGCGAGTTACTTCTGGCTCTCCAGACATGTTGATTTTGATTTCTAAAAGGTCCAGGTTAACAGGTTGTCATATAAGTAAGATACTAGTGCATATTTATTATCAACAATCAATCAATTTTTGTTTATAATGGCTTCCATCTGTTCGATGATTTTGCCAATGTCAAGTGACTGAGATGCACGTATTTATAGCAGTTGACAAGTTCTATTAGATCTCTAATTGAAACTTGCCTTAATATTAGAATCAATACTAAAATCTATCAGGCAACTGGATGAATATTAAACTAGGCAAATAAACTAATATTACTATTATATATTTATTGCACATCTCATAATATGAATAAGTAAATAGTGAATGTATTGGATGGCAGTGGAGTTGGTGAGTGGTGTGTAGGAGCGGCAGTGAGGTCGGGCCACATGTCCTGTGCGTCGACTGCCCTGGATCTGCCCGGCTACGCGGCAGCGAGGCGAGACACCGCCGCCGCCTCCCTCCCCGCGATTTCACACACGCTCAACTAACACCACAAATGATAACTTCCAAGATATTTATATCCTAATGTCGGAGACGATTCGATGACGCGTTTACATTACACTGCTATTTCACAGTAGCATGGAAATTCATACAAAAGCGGCATCGTCACATAAAATCGTTATCAGTCGAATTCGAACTGATTGTGCAAAACGCATATGTACTATTTATTACTTACAACTAGTTACAACGGATAGACAACTATTTGAAGATTGTTATTGCGAGTTCCGCGCTAATTTACGACAAGCTTTAGTCTAAAAATTGAAAGAAAATCAGAAAATAAATGCAAACTGACTGATCAATCAATCAAAATCAAATAATCAAGTGACGTTTCATCAGGACGGGACAGACCCACTTTTAAAACTCTGTGGACAGACAGACCTCGACCTCACTAGGGCAGTGCTTCCAGATTCCAAAAGTGAAATTACAGTGTTGCCAGTTAAAAATTACAATAAATCCAAAAAAATACAGTTTTTAACAATATTGAAATACAGTAAAGAAAGTTACAGTGAATATTGAAAGAAAAATAAACAGTTTTAATCATTTATCACTATTATTATTCTAAAACTATTTCTTCATGGTTTTCGTAAATTTTAGCAGTAATTCGCGAAATTGTTGCCGGTATTTTTTCTTTTTTGCACTTGACGGCCCATCACGACTTTCCTCTCTGCTTGAACTCATTTCTTACAATTATTTACACATTAAATTTTAAACTTCCTGCTTCGTAGGTACGACTTATAATCCCAAATTCCAAATTTCCAACCCAAGTTGGGTTAGGTTAGGTTACCCAACCAACCCAATAGAAATCTAATCTGCTGTGTGTGTGTTTTCATTAAAGTAGAACAAACCAAAATAGTTTTAAGTAATCGATGAATGAAATAAAAGGAAGATATCATTCATCCTTTGTCAGACTGAGACGACAACTTTTTGTTATTGCGCTAAGTGAGAAATTTTCGTCGGGGGAATCCCGGCCACTCCCAGCCCTTCTGTGACGGATGGACGACACCTTCTCTTAGCTCAGTTACGTTTCGTTTACGCATTGCATTTGGTAAATATTGTCAAGGAAAAAATACAGTCTGCGAATACAGTAGATCCCTACATTGTATTTTATCATTACAGTATACAGTAAAGAAGTTAAAATTACAGTAAATCTACTGTAATATTACAGTGAATCTGGAGTCTGGAGGTACTAGGGAGGGACAGACAGACAGTTCGTTTTTTTTTTTCAATTTTACGGCTGGGTGGGTGGGCTCTGTAGGTAAGTAAGTTCGTTAGTTATTGTTCTGAGGTTCGTTATGCTGTGCGGTGCGTCCAAAGTTTCATATTACTCTAATAAAGTTTGTATCAATCAGAAAAAAATAACTTTGTAAAAAAACCATTGCCGATTTGCCGGGTATACAATCATAGATTTCTCCACACTGTGGAGGAATGGAAAAAAAAGTCCCATTCGTTAACAGTTTATTTCCCATACGTTATAGTAATAAGTTTCGTTTTACTTATATTACTCTGTGGTCCCCACCCCGCACTGAGCCAGCGTGGTGGAGTATGGCTCAATCTTACTCGGATCCGGGTAAAGGCCTGTGCCCCTCGGTGGGGACATTAATGGGATACATTTACTTTACTTTTTACTCTGTGGTCCAATGTGTCGGACGGGTGTCGCCTCGGTGTCGCTCTTTGGCACAGAACAGAACAACAAACACACCCCTTCGCTAGAGGACAGAAGAGTCCTTGACTTTGACAGTGGGTACCAAGACGTCAATTAAATGTCTGTAGTCATTTCTCCAAGGTCTATTAAGGGGATGAGAACTTCAACTTCAACTTCAATTTTAGTTCATGGCAATCTGTCTTATGCCAGACAATTTATGCCAGTGTCATGTGATGACGTAACATGTGAGACGCGTAACAAGATTTAAGAAAGGGTGGTTGACTTTTTGGGATCCTTGATTTCCCATAATTTTAATGTCATTTTTGTTTCCTTTTCGGCCAGGAGAATGACAAGCTCTAGTCTGAAAGGGAGAGTAATTTTACACACCGCTTGCGCAGGGTGAGCCACCTGTCGAGACGTTTGGTACTATTTCTTACTTTTTAATAGTCTTTGAAAACTTCCCATCAAATCGATTCGTGCAAATCAGTCGAAGCAGCGGCAAACTCAGAAGTCACAAATCGCACGCACACGTGGTGATTGGAATTTCGGAACGCAGACGTCACTTTCGTCGCCAACTGACACTTGACAGCCAGCAGCTGGCTGAGCCTGAGCTGAGCGCTGAGCTGAGCCCTGAGCCATTGAGATTGAGATAGAGGTCAATGAGCTGAGCTCGTGTCAACTGTCAACATGGCTCACTCACTCAACAAAACAAAAACAATAAAGGAAGCTATGTGTACAAGAATCTAAATAAAATGATTCTATGATGTCCTTTTTCAAAAGATCCGTATAAAACCAATAATGTTTGTAAGTATTTGGATAATTTTACGTTAGAGAATAAATCCTGGCATTTTGTATGTTATATAATCAAATCAAAAACTTTATTGCACCATAATGTAGGTATGTAAAATGACGAACGACACAAAATATTTTTGCAGAAAACCAGAACCTTGATTCAGGACTATGTATTCAATAATAAAAAGCACTTGAGAAGTTTCTGCACACCGTGCACATCGCAACCTACTAATGATGATAAGGAAAAGGAATTGGAGAGAATAGCTAAAGAGGTATTGTACTTATTTATTATTGTTAACCATTATGTATGGTAATGGTACCATAAGATGCTCATGAGCATGATCAATATGCTAAATATGTAATGGTCTCAGAGATTCCTAACTCTTACTAGAAATCTTACTCAGTAATTTGTGAATTGAGCATGAAACTACATTTGTAAAGAAGTCGGACATGCCTGCTGCTGCTGCTGTCTTCACATTGCTCCTGGCTAAAGTTCTAAAAATCAATCTGTTGTCTAATGTAGAGAAGAAGCAAAAATATATGATTAAGTATCTACTACCTAGATACTTAGGTAAATCTCTACAGAAATAAAAAAATGTAATTGTGTGACAGGCAACTATAGAGGAGCCACCAACATCGTGTTGCCAGTCGGGGTGCGCCAACTGCGTGTTCATCGCATGGGCTGAGGCGCTCTCGGCAAAGATGGAGCATGTCTCCCCAGAAATAGCAGAGAAAATCCTGCAAATGGTTGATGACCCCTCCATGAAGGCATATCTAGAAATGGAGTTGAGACTCCGTGGCCTGAAAAAATGAAATGCTTGTGTGTAAGTAATTCATTCAATTTAGCTAGATATGTAGGTCCACAAAAATCAGAGGTCTGTTTACCAGCTTGAGCCACAGTGCAGTTGCTCACGAGTTTCATACAATATTTTTCAACGCACTTGTGAGGAAAAATCCATAGGTATGGTACTCAACATTTTCACAATAAAAACAATTAATGAAAAGTTTCATTTGTTTAAAACTGGATGAAAAATTGAAAATGGCACACACTTTTTTTATTTTTGCTTGTTGACTGAGGCAATTCAATTCAATTCAAATATTTGTATTTCAAATAACAAGTATTCATAGAGGTACATATAAAAAACAGAACAGGAAGGAAAACAATGGAAGTATAGCAATGCAAAAGAAAAACAAACAGCCAAGTATTAAATTTCATCAGTAAATGAAATACATCTGTTTCTTATTTTGCTTGTAATTTGATGAAAATAAATGTTTAGTCATCTATTTTGACATGTAGGACACCTACATTAATTAATAATTTAAGTCAATTAAAGTAATATTTTTCCAGCATAATAGTTAATAGTCAGCAACTGTTGCATAATGAGGGGTATTATTATTATAATTACATAAATCAGTGCTTAGACACCATTAAACATTGTCACATTGACATTTTGTTGCCGCCAAAACCCAGCATATCAAACATTAGGTCAATGAACCTCTTTGTTTTATTCTTCCTGCCTCCAAGTATCAAACACTGAGTGGCTGTTTGGTTGTTAACTATAGTTTTAAAAAGTTAAACTTTCCAAAAATCTTTTGGCGCACGATTACAGGTGAAGCTAATGTGAAAAGTCTGTATTGATGACAGATCCGTTGCATTAAGTTGCGTGGAGCTGGCGCCCCCCCTGTTAATCAGGCAAAATATCGTTGGAAGACTTCACAACTGTATCATAATGAAAAAAAGTTTTCTTTATAACATAATTTTTGTTCGAGAAGCAGTGTTATATATTTTATCTACTCTCATGTCATAAAGTTCAAATTACAAACTTGAAATCAAATTCATAATGACGTACTTTATAAACGCAATACAGTAATCAAATAAAAAAAAAACCTAATAACACTACTTCTCCAACAAAACTAATGTTATTATTAAACTTTTTTCCATACCTAACAATACAGTTCTAATTTTTTTGGGAAGGCAAGTGTCTTGAAACCATACAGCCAAGGTGTTTGATAGTCTGTATCGTTGGAAAGTTTTTTTTTACAACCCAACAGCCACTCAGTGTTTGATAAGTACTTGGTGGCGGGCAGGATTTAAACAAAGAGGTTCATTGATCTGAGGTTTGATACTGTGGTGCTCAGAAATCAGAACAATAGCTGTGGTGGGTGGCCCATGCTCCGCGCATGCGCTGTGATATGCTGAGTTTTGGCGGCAACAAAACGTCAACGTGACGTGACAACGTTTTGTGGTGTCTGAGCACTGATTTATGTGGAAATATTGTTGTGTTTTAACTTTGATTTTTGTGGGAGAGACACATAAGTATGAGAGTAGATAAAGTAGTGTATGAAACTGCACATAACTAGGCATTAAAACTCTCGTGGGACACTATTAAAAACCTCGCCTACGACTCGGTTTTTAACCGACTTCCCAAAGGAGGAGGTTTACAATTCGTCTCGATGTTGTTTTTATATATATATATATGTGCCCCGATAGCGCCTAGACGGATGGACCGATTTGTTTTTTTTTATGGGTTTACCTTCCCATTTGTCCCATTGACACCAGGTCAGGTACTGATGATGGGATCCTGGAGAAATCGAGGGAACTCTTCAAATATTATAGGCAGACCTATAGTGATTTTTGTGTTTTTCATAATAACTCGTGCAAATGCACACGGTAAGCATAATATTGTGATGCGGAACTGCTGATGAAGACTTTATTATTTGGATTGGCAAGGCAACTTTTCTTCACTCATGTCTGGCCGTCTGGCCCTGAGGTCTGGCCTACGAAATCTAGTGACGAATTTGGAACTACTGAATTTGTTTTTTTTTTAAATCTCCCAATGAATATGAATTGGTAGCTTATTCCGTTTGTCACAGAGTCGCAGTAGGTAGGTAGGTAGGTAGTCGTGCATTTACTCACGGTAAGCATAATATTGTGATGCGGAACTGCTGATGAAGACCACATATGGCCACCATAACTGCTCAATACTAGGTACAAATACAATGCGTGGCTGACGGGCAGGCAACGCATAGCCTAAACCGGTGGACCTAGAGCCATGAAACTTTGTACAGAGGTTCCTTAGGAGCGTGGGGTAGCACTGAGATGGGATTTGACAAAATTAATTCCCCAAGGGGGTGGGGGGGGATAAGGGGTTACAGTTTGTATTAAACACAATCTAATCAAATAGGGTTTGTGGAAGTCGGTTTTTTCTAAAGTTTACTTTTGTTTCAATTATTAAACACCCACTCGTGTTTAAATGCCCCTCATTATTCAACAGTTTCATAAACCACTTAGTATTTTTTTATTAGATTACGGTATTGCGTTTATAAATTACTTTATGATGAGTTTGATTTAAAGTTTGTAATTCGAACTTTATGACATGAGGGTAGATAAAAACTGTTTGCTGCATTGAGTTACATTTACTTACGTTTGCTGTCATTATTTACTTACGTTTATTATGATACTAAAACTAACATTTTACGGGTCACTTTACGAGCAGGTGTGTTGAAAAATACATTATGTTATTTGGCCCGCTTAAAAACATAGCTTCGAAGAGTACCTACCTACCTAAGTATGTAGTATTTATTATAGATATGAATAGTATTTTATGTTTTGGATACCTTTACCTGAGCCTTTACCTAATCTTTTTTCAGTACATTTGCTGATATAGTTTGTTATTTACATAGCATAATTTGATGTACATAGTTTTAAAGCTACTTAATTAAAAGTAGGTAAGTTAGTTACTTGTAAATAATGAAAATCAGTAAATTATGATTAAATGTAGAGTTCCAAGAATCATATGTACATAACTAAATAAAAAAACAATTTATAGACTTTATTTGCGTTTATTTGTTTATTCCACGATCAACCTCCTTCATTATAAGTAATCCGGTTGACAGTAACATGGAGGAGGGGTTTTATTGGATTGTAATACTGATGAGTATGCAGTAATAGACATGCATCTAGTAAACAGACAAAGCTTACATTCATACAATGCTGCTCAAACATATAACATTTATACATTTATAACATGCCTAGTGAATTTGTCTGGATTGAATCTTAACTGGGTACATTTAATTTATTTTGATATCTTATATCCATGAGCTATTTGTACACCTATACATCAATTAAATTGATATACCAACGTCTTATAAATATGTATTATTATTAACCATTAAATATAAATAGGCCAAAACTCTTAAAAAAATGTTTGCTTCTTTTACTAAGTATATAAATCTTCAGTCTTAAGTTAACACAAGTTAAATATCTCGAGTTTTTATACCGCGATAATGAGTATCTAATTTATATCTCGAGTCTTTATACCGCGATAATGAGTATCTAATTTATATCAATACTTTACACTGATCTGACTCATTCAATAAAGAGCAAATTCAATCATGAATACAATACACACTCAACTTGATCTCTATATGGCATGGTGACTAATGGTGACATGAGATTAGCAGGTTTTTGTCATACAAAATTTTGTGTAATGGTGATTAAAAAACAAATCGATGTTTTAAGTACATAATAATATATTATGTTGTATTTTCTTGATATAGAAAGCTACTTATCAGTATTATGTATAATTTGTATAATCCTGTAGCAAAGAGATGACACTATATTTTTATCACATTGAACACGTAAACATTTAGGCTTATCATTATAATAATTTAGTTCGACACAGCTAGGTACCAAAATTGTCATATTATGTGAATGTTGAACAATAATATTTAGCTCTACAAGCAACGATAGGATATAGCGGGATATTTAAACGGTTTCGTTTTTATTTCAAGGGGTTTGGGAAAACTTGGCTCGTTTTGTGTTTTGTTTGGCGGCCATTCATGAATGATGTAGGTACATACATGTTTAGAGAGCAATTTAAAATAAACTTATCTCACTATGGAGTAACAGTATCTAAGTAAATTGAGCTCATGTCCCCGTCGTCGAGGGCGTCTGACTGAGGGGCAGAGGCCTTCACCCGGATAAGAGTAAGATTGAGCCTTATTCCACCGCGCTGGCTCAGTGCGGGTTGGTGGAGGATTTTTTACGACTACTACATACTACTGAGTAGCTATAGTAGCCGGGACCTACAGCACTCTCGCTCGCAAATCTATTGTTCGCTATTGCTAGTTTGGCCCGCGTGTGTCTTAACGCG
>OY735264.1:48663-72851 GCA_963457715.1 Argyresthia albistria
TTTATGTTATTTTGTTTAGCGCTAAGTACTTATCTTCTATGTTTTATGCTGTGTGTGTGTGCGCTGATGCAAATAAATAGATAAAATACAAATACAAACTCCCAAACTAGGGCGACCTGTGTGTCAGGAGCTAGAGGCCATACGGAACATAGTTTTGTATTTAGTTAACCAAACACAATCATATAATTATTTACAATGAAGAATTAAAATAATTAAAATCAAATATCCACAATCCACTCAAAGAGCCCGCCCAGCAGCGATATGGGCATTTCATCTAGTTTAGTAGTACCAAAAATATAATACAAAATAATTAAACCGCCCGCCCCCCAATCGAAATCGAATCGCCTGGAGCAAAGGTGCCCTAACACTGGCCGCGTTGCCACGCTGCACGCTGCACGGCAGGCGCGGCGCGGCGAGCGACATCCTCAGGCCAGGGCAGGAAAGCCCGGAGAGCGGTTGTCAAAACTGCAGTCCCTCAAACGACGCCCAATGTCCCTGTTGAAGGCCCTATACCCTGCGAGACCCATACCCCAGGTTAACCATGTATGTCGATATTGAGGTACATATCCACATCCTTGTCCGCAACGCTACAATTAATAAAATGTAAATATGTATATACTTTGGCAAGAAAATGCTGGACATTAAATAATGACAACATTTGCAGACTACTGCGTGTTATCTTCAGTGACATATTTGGCTTGTCATTCAAAATACGCAGTGGTGCACTAATATGTCTCATATGTTGCCATTATTTAATGTCTAGCATTTTTTGCCAAAGTATATGTATTCTGTGTTCGGTATTGGCCTGAAACTATATGCTAAGTAACAAACACATTCATTCAACCGATAATATTGCGTCTAGTCTAGACTACCCGGCTAGACGAACCGAGTGAGTGAGCATCATGTGCCTCTGAGAGTACAAACCACGAGGTCAGCAGTTTGCAGAGATCGCCTTCTTCCGTACGGGGTGGCGGGGGGGGGGGGGCACAATAAGTTAAGGAGTGACGTCATTTGTTTGACGCGCGAGTTTACCCTGCTGTTGTGCGTGCTCTCCATCGCCTGCGTCCCAGCATACGCTGACTTTGATTGTGCTCACATTTAGCCAATGCTATATAATTCAATTCAATTCAATTCAATTTTTTTATTGACCATAAAATCATACATATTACTTAGTCAACGTCAACATAATATTGATATATTTTTGTATACTACCGCCCGTTCGGAAGTTGTGGGGTTAGGGATGGAGCAAAGAAGGGCAAGAAACCTCCCCCGTACCTCTTATAAAATATCAGAGCCTTAAAAATACAATGTTATGTATTTCTAAATTAAAATAAATAAATAAATAAATTTCTACTTAAGTCTAAGGAAATACACCGAGGAGAGACGTACTGACTCAGTCCATCGCCCCTCTTTGGATTTCTGTGCGCTGAGATGGTAAAGACCATGCAGTTTTGTCATCTAAATTCTAAATATTCTTTTACACTGTAATAAGACTTCTTCAATAGTGCTAATACTATGATTATCACCTAAAGTCTTAAATAAACCTATGTTTTTTCTGGTATACATGATATACTCAAGTAAGTGTGACATGGGCTAGCCCATCGCACAGCTGTAGAGATTGAATGTTTCCTCACTTTGTTTTCCATCACCGTTAGAAAATCCGTCTGATTGAATTTAAGATAAATTACATTACCTACTCATTGGTATTTATGGTCAGCACCTCCTCCTGCGTGAGCGGCGAGTGTGAAACCATTAAACTATTACATAGTACCAGTACCACAGCATAGTACACGTTTGTTGACCTTGTTTGAGGTTGGTGTTGCGACGCTCGGGTCCCGGAGGGTATACCTACCACAGTATTTGCGTCAGCACGGGTTCATCAATGTTACACACTTTCTTCCGACGAAGTGGACAGTTTCGTCAAACTTGTATGTACTTTCGGTTCAGTCGCACTATTTATTTATGCGTGTTAGGAAACTTGAGCATCCTAAGCCTATTAAAAGTCTATCAGAAGCATATCGTCATTATCTTCCCGACGCACGTCAGAAAATATGTAGCTTTGCACGGCGGCGGCGGCGGCGGCGGTTGGTGGTACAAACATTATATTTATATATTCATCAGACAGCATGCTGCTCTGTTTATAAACAGCTGCAAACGAGAAGCAAGCAAGAAGCATTGAATAGAATTTAGATTCGACCTTATTTCAACGAAACTTTTTTTGTGTGAATTATCTGAGGAAACGCGCGAAAAAGTGTCACGTGATCTGAGGTCGCAGTAAGTAACTGATTTTTACGAGCGAAAAAGTGTCACGTGATCTGAGGTCGCAGTAAGTAACAAATATTTACTCAAACAAAGCGAGTAATGTGCTCATTACTTTGACAACCTTCTTTGAGCAAAATCGACGTTGCCGCGCTACTTGGAGGAGCCAGGCAAGGTGTCCTGCAATTACCATTACAGTCGTGCTGTGGCGACCGGCAAATACCACCTACCTGTCAAAATCAATGATTGTCGAGCTTTGTTTCAAAAAATTTGGACGGACGGACGGACGGACGGACGGTCGGACGGACTGACGGACGGATGAAGACAGACAGACAGACAGACAGACAGACAGACAGACAGACAGACAGACAGACAGACAGACAGACGGACGGACGGACGGACGGACGGCCAGACAGCGAAGTCTCAGTAATAGGGTCCCGTTTGGCACCCTTCGGGTACGGAACCCTAAAAATGAATAAGTAGCAATGTCTTTCTCTCTAGAGAGTAAATCTTGTATCCTCAACATGTTCTTTTTGTGTTTGCTTAGTTTTTTTTCCGAATAAACATTCAAGAAAATGCAATCTTTCCAAGCTGATATTGCCCAGGCTTGCTAGAAATATTCTTTCTGGGTTAGTGGGACGATGCACTCTGCAGTGTAGGGATGCTAAGTAATTGCTACTAAGAATATCAATTTACATTACGTACCTCCTAAGAGATTTAGCACCACGAGTACTATTATCTCTTCTGTGACCACGCCTCGCAGGCACTGTTGTGCGGCACTAATTGTTAAACCTATTCCTATTACTAATAAACACATATCGCAGGTGTGCTTATACACAGTGTGTAGAACCGGGGATAATACTGAAAAAAGAGAGAATACTTCAGCTGTACTGTTACCAGTAATTTTTTTTTAAAGATTCCAGTGGCCTGATTCTCACTCAAGTGAATGTAATAAATTATGATATAACGTAGATACTTTGTACATATCTTCATCTACGGTGCACGTAAGTGTTTCATTGAAACCGCTAATAATAATCCACCTGCCTATTTTTGATCATTATTGAGACTTGATTCAGGCAGGTGTCCGTAGTCTCAGAAATATCCTGGATTTGCTGACCACTGAAAACACAAACCCATAGCCCATTCCTTAGTTTCCCTTAGTTTTTACAACAGCCCTGTGTACCTTACCTGGCGGGAATGTTCTTTGAGTGCAATTTTGTTGTGGTTGTATTCGGGGACAGACACAACGGGTGCACCACATTTTATAATTTGTTTCTAATAAATTGTCTGCAAGGGGCCTCTACGTGTTGGACCCATGTCCCCACGCGAGCCTACAAAAAGGATGTCCCGTGAATTCTTGAATCAGATTGGTGCCAGTGTTTTAGGCACCCGCCCGCCCGGCAGCGATCTGGGCGAAATTTTTGATCTGGTTTGTAGTTTAGTTTTTTACCTATAGTTTAGTTATGTATAATAAACTGTTCACAAAATAATAATAAATAGCGATACAAAATAATAATAATAATAGGTTTTTATTCCAGAAACATCTTACAACTTTTCCATGATAGAAAATATAAAACATTAACAAACAACTATCAATCATAAACAAAATTAAATTATAAAGTAAATATGAAGTAATTATTAAGTTTAATTCTGCCCCCGATAGTAAGAAGGGCGCATCTAACATTTTTTCCGAAATTGAGTTGAATATAGGGCCGTGATCAGCAAAAAAAGACGCATCTGCTCATATTTTTTTTATTTGTCTAGCTCGTCCGTACACGGAGTTCTGTAACGTATAAGGGCGCATTTGTCAATGCATGATGTACGAGTACTAAGCCAAAAGGGCGCATTGGATATAAACTTAAATGAAAAGGCTTATTTGCGTACATGTGTCCTTTTCTTTCGGAAAATTTCAATCACTTCAGAAATTGAAAAGACACATTTTCTTCTGAACGAAGTAGGTAAGACGTAAGTGATCACATGCGCCTTTGCAATCTATTAATTCACTTAGTTATTTAAACGCATGTGGCAAATGGGCCTATTCTATCTAGTATATCAATTAAATTTTTAGACGCATGTGGTAAATGCGTCCTACTTTGCTGTGAACTTTTTTTGTCGTCGTCGCTGGAATACTACATTGGAAAGACGCTAGTGCACATAAGTGCCCTTTAAGCTAAGCACTGGAGTCCCGATCGGGGCGGGAGGGGGTGGCGTGTTCGACGATTGATCAGTTGCGCCCGAGTAGTCGTGCAGAGAGCCTGTGCTGCTAAGTTTAAAGGACGTAAATGGCTATTTGCGACTTTTCAACCTGATATTGACTATTTTTCTAACATTTTTTTGCTAAGAAGAAAAGGAAAATTCTTAATAATTCAATAAATAATTAAAATATAGAAAAATTATCGATTACACATTATAACATAATAGCAAACCCATTTTATTGCATCGATAGAATATGTTTATAGTTTTCCTTTGTGAGACAGCCAGGCATTAAAATATTTTTTACATAAAACATTTTTATCTTGGTTTGAACATGATGCTACATGCGCCTTTCTTATTATCGGGGGCAGAATTATTAAGTACCAAATATAAGCAAAAGTAATCCAATTATTTAGCGATAATTCAACTTCAACTTGGAGGAAGGAACTTGTACCTGCTTGTCCTCCGTCCTCGTGAGTCAGCGGCGGATTTTCATAATTTTGGGATGTTTTAAAAATTAATTTAATTACTTATACTTCTACGTTCCTTTTTTGATTTGTTATAAAGTAAAACGTTGTTTTTTTTGTATTAGAAACCGTTTTCTATTTCATCCCCATACTTAGTTTTTGATAAAACTAATATTGATGTTTTCATAATCTTTTGACACTTCTCGTACGTATGAAATGTCAAATGTCTCAGATAAACAACGCTATCTGAGGAATGAAAGATTGGCACTTAATTGTGTCATTTGTTGATTTAGGTATTTATGGATTGATTTATTTAGTATAATTTTATTTCATTTTGTTTAACTATGGATCTTGTGTCTGATAATAAAATAAATAATAATAATAATAATGGCTTGACTAATCGCGAATTTTCGAAGACTTGTCGAATTTAGACTAAAAAGTGGCTTGACGAATCAATACTTAAAGTTGACTTGACGAATTGGCTTTCTTTTGGGACTTGACGCGGTTGGTGGTACAAACACAATAAAACATTATATTCAGATCATCAGACTGCATTAACATCAATTAATATGCCTCTCTGTTTTTAAACAGCTGCAAACGAGAAGCAAACAAGAAGGTTGAATAGCAGATGACGAATTTTTGATTCGACCTTATTTGAACGAAACCTTTTTGTGTGAATTTTCCGAAGACGCGCCAAAAAGTGTGATCTGAGGTCGCAATGAGTTAAGTAACTTTTAGATTCTCATTGGAATTTATGCCTTATTTTCATATACTAAAGTGAAATTGTCAATCCTATTGCACGGGTATGAGAAAAGCATGAAAACTCGGAAATACGCAATTTTTCAGTTATGAGACCTATACAGAGCTCGATCGATTTTTAACCCCCAAAAACCCCTATAATGCAAATTTCTCGAAAACTACAGCGCCTTTTTCTAGAACTCAAACATTATATCGTTACCCCGTTACATACATAGATATTGAAATGAAATATGAAATATATTTTTATTGTGTTGTTTCTTTTTTCCTAATTATAATTGTGGCTCTAACTCCCAAGCTAGGGCGACCTGTGTGTCAGGAGCTAGAGGCCATACGGAACATAGTTTAGTATTTATAGCTATGTAGGAAAATTTTGTATTGATTTGTGTGCAATAAAGTATAGGAACATTCATTATACTTTATTGCACACAAATCAATACAATAAGACAATTAAAAATGGCAGATATATTCGTCTAGATATATCCCTCGTATCGTATCAGGTAATGGCTGCCGCTCGGCTCGGACCAGCCGGGACACCAATTACGGATTAGGGAATAATAAGCAGCAAGGTCAAGTCAAGTACTCAGCAGCAAGGTCAAGTCAAGTACTCACCGGCAAGGTCAAGTCAAGTACTCAGCCTCCACCCTGCCCTTCTACGCCCGAGCCTTCTGTCAATAGTTGAGGGATGAATGAAGGGTATATGAGTGATATTTAATTCGAACCTTATTCGAACATAATTCTTTAATATCTACACAAAATTCAAGGGGTAGTATTTAAACGAGCATCAAACAAATCTAACCTAACCTAACCGAAAAACTAATTGAGCGACTAAATTACTAACTGAGCCAGAAGTCGCTGGGCGACTTGTCGCTCAGTCAGTAATTTAGTCGCTCAGTTATTTTTTTAGTGGATCGTTTTATTATATTCCATATACAAATAGATACTTATCCTAAAAGGCGAGAGAGATTATTTCTGAAAAATATATTTTTTTCTCACAAACTAAGAATGGGACGGTCTTTATTGTCGAAGTAGTTAGCTATACAAGGTGTAACAGAAAGGTGTAGTAATATTTCAGGAAGCTTTTAGGGACACCATTTTGAGAAACTTTCACTATCAAACCGATTTTATCAGAGCAACTTAATTTTTCACTTCCCATTACGTTTTGGCCCGAGCTGTCAGCTGATTTGTATAGATAATTGGAGAAGTAAAAAAATAAATTGATTAAGAGACGACCGGTGACCGCGAGAATTTCCAATACAAACATAATACAAAAATGATTTGAATTTGAGAAATAGTTAAACGTATTTAGACCGTTAATCGGATTTACACACTGTTTACGCAGGTTCCTGCTCTGTATACCATGGTTCCTCTTCAACCAATACGGCGGCAAGACTTCTTAACTTCTTATTACGATATGTCAAAAACTTAAATCGGCGTTTTGTACACAGAAAAATATTTTTAAGTAATTTGAATAAGAACCTGGGTATACGAACAGGAACTTGCGTAAACACTGTATTAATCCGATTAACAGTCTAAATGCTTTGAACTAGTTCTCAAATTCAAATCATTTTTGTATTACGTTTGTATGGGAAATTCACGCGGTCACCGGTCTCTTAAATCGATTTCATAGTAACAAATGCTCAGAAGGTCTCCCTAACAGCCCCATAAAACCTTTCTGTTAAACGCTGTGGAACCGAATAACGAGTGTTATTACAAGTAACGTGGTCACAGTAGTGCTCCTCCGCCCCTGCACTTCCTATTACAAGTAACGTGGTCACAGTAGTGCTCCTCCGCCCCCGCACTTCCTATTACAAGTAACGTGGTCACAGTAGTGCTCCTCCGCCCCCGCACTTCCTATTACGAGTAACGTGGTCACAGTAGTGCTCCTCCGCCCGCACTTCCTATTACGAGTCTCGCAGCGGGAGTAAACAAAGCCTTTGATGTTAGATTTGTTTTCGTTGGTCTGTTGATGGTTTCGTTATTTTTGGAGTAACTGGGTACTGGCTACCTATATGTATACTCTGTACGTTTTATTAAAGTGACTCATCACCATTTTCATCCCTCACATGGAAAACAATTAAACATGTTTCGTAAATGTATCAAGGTTTTCATGAGTAAGTACTTTTTATTAGGTTTCGGCAAGTTTTGGGTCTAGTTACTCGATCAGCAATTATATTGATGATACTGATATAATAATCTTTGCTCTGTCTTGTACTGTAGCGCATAATACATTTTAGGAATATCCTAGCAGATCTTCCGGGAATCCATTTTTATTCATGAATCACGATAGAGGATGTATGTATTGTATCTTTTTTAGGGTTCCGCAGAGAAACAAGGAAGCCTTATAGTTTCGTCAAGTCTGTCTGTCCGTCCGTCCGTCCGTGTGTCACAGCAACTTTATTCCAAAACTATTAGGACTACACAGTTGAAACTTGGTACGAAGATGTATTCTATGAACCGCTTTAAGATTTTTATACAAAAACTAAAAAAAAAAAATATTTAAGGGCGCTCTCCATACAAGAAACTGAAACCAAAAATATATATTTTTTCATCAAACCTACATGTGTGGGGTGTCTATAGATAGGTCCTCTTTAAAGAGACAGACCCATCCAAAGTGGAAAAAATTGTATCCCCCCCCCCCTCTAACTTTTAAAGTAAGAAAGCGATAAATCTATAAAAAATATATGCTATGTATCTCAATATAAACTTTCGATGAAAATTGGTTTGAACAAAATGTAATGAGCAGTTTTTAAGATATAAAACATTTATTAAAAACTGCAAAGATAACTTTTTCATTCATACAAAGACTATTAAAAACAAAGTTACAACACAAAAATCCAGTCTAATAATTACATGATACTACGGAACCCTTCATGGGCGAGTCCGACTCGCACTTGGCCACTTTTATTTATTATTGACGTGTTCAGGGTTCATCCATAGGTCACTGGTTCATATCCGGCTCGAAGGACCAATTGGAGCACTGCTGAGGGTCGCTCGGTGGTGAAACGACGATGTTTTTCACAGTAAATGGAATTTATTAGCGAAAGCACCCACGTTACATGAAGCGGTACAGAAATGACATGTCAGTGTTGCTCTAATAAAAAATTAAATCTCCAACAGTCACATGTTACTATGTGACAGAGAAAAAACCATGCCTTTTCCCATACGGGGTGGCAGAGTGCCCCTTGAGTGCCCACCTGTGCCCCTTGAGTGCCCACCTGTGCCCACCGTGTGTTTTTTATTCCACTACCCCATTTCGAACCGCGCGGGTCTCGAATGTCATGTCGTGCCAGAATACCATGTATTTTCCCAGATAGGTTGGCAGACGAACTGAGTATAGTCATATTTTAAGGAGTTATTAAATAACCCATTTAAACGGGACATTGTAGTCTGAAGCTTATTTCAAGAACCGATGTAATCAGAAAGCTTAATTGCCTCCGTACTTCTCCGTACTTTGGCCCCTCCGGGCCTTAACGTGCCAAATCTGATTACATCAAGATCAATAATCATACATTGTAGCTTTAGGTATGAATTCACATAATATTTGGTGGTTAGTTACCAGTAAGTAATATTAACTGACACTATGTAGAATGAAAAAATACTACAAATACTTAACTTTATCTTACCTTATCGTTTAAAAAAAAAACATAATGTAAAAACTTTACTTCAACTTTCACTGATGCCGATAAACTATTATCCAGTCTTACATATGTCTACTCTACACCTTCAGCGACCCGATTCACATAATTTATTGTCCATTTGCTAACACTTACCACGGCACTTACTCTTTATGTTAGAAACATAATACTAATTAAGTTTTCCAAAACGAGAGCGAAGCATGTAAGCGCGGCGGCGACGACGGCGCGTCCAGACGTGCGGCGTCGACCAACGGCTCGGCATAAACTGAAAGGAAGCTGAAATTTCAAGAGAACATTCTGGCTGGCTGGAGGTCTGCTATCTGTTGCATTATCATATCAAGTACAACCTGTTGGGAGACCAGTCGGGCAACAAGTCGACTATTAGTAGGAATAATGTTTTGTTACGGTCGACGGGAGAACGGTTCTAGAGTTCATCAGCCGATAAGCTAGCAACTTGTCACTGAATTAACTTCTCCCATCATTTTCCCGGCTGCTTATATCATGCAGTTTATTTATTTATTTGTATAACAGAAGTCGTCGAGTCGTTCTTATATAAATAATCTTGATGTCTGCAGCTATTCAGCTGCTTCGTCAGTTAGAGTGAAGAGGTCTGTGGGGTCTCCATGATATTTTCTTTTAGGGCAGTCCTGAATTATGTGGTCCATACGTTGAACATCCGCTCCGCAATCACAGCCCGGTGATTCTCTCCAGCCACAGCGGTGCAGGTATTCACCTGTGCGACCATGCCCAGTTCTGTGGCAGTTAAGCTGACACCATGTCTTGCGGGCAAGGCTGAAACCCTTAGGACGTTACTACAAAAAAAATAAACTCCCGTACAACACCTGTTTAAAACCAAAAATGTATGGCATTTGACATTTGTTTTGAGGTTAAACTACGTTAAATATTTTTTGTGGTAACAGGGTTAGGTTTCTCCGTTGGGTCAAAGTTGGAAGGGGCATACTTATCCAGATTTGGAGGTGGGAGTGGTACTTATTGGCCTAGTTCTGTTTCCAGACCTCCGTGATGTTAAAGTTGGTCTGGACGAGGTTCATGCAGTACTTAATAAGCACCTATATTCGTGGCGGTGCGTGGCGTCATTGTGTGCTCCTGCAGCATCTCTCTATCTTTTATTAGGAATGTTGAATTGATTTCACGATAAACACCGAAACGGGGAAAAGGGTTGGAAGCAAACAATATTTTTTACTTTATGTATATTTTGATACAAAAATAATAAATCAAAACAATTACTTATCTGTCTATGCTCACACTTAATCATTAAGTAACTTCTTGACTAACGTCTGTTTTTGTAGGTGATTGCGCAAACAATCAGCTAAAATTAAACACGACAATCCCAACTAAAGCTGCCGACATGAAGAGATAAAACTAAAACGTCATAATATGCAAAGAGTATAATGTATAAACTTACTACGTATAATATGCAAAGAGTATAATGTATAAACTTACTACGTATAATATGCAAAGAGTATAATGTATAAACTTACTACGTATAATATGCAAAGAGTATAATGTATAAACTTACTACGTATAATATGCAAAGAGTATAATGTATAAACTTACTACGTATAATATGCAAAGAGTATAATGTATAAACTTACTACGTATAATATGCAAAGAGTATAATGTATAAACTTACTACGTATAATATGCAAAGAGTATAATGTATAAACTTACTACGTATAATATGCAAAGAGTATAATGTATAAACTTACTACGTATAATATGCAAAGAGTATAATGTATAAACTTACTACGTATAATATGCAAAGAGTATAATGTATAAACTTACTACGTATAATATGCAAAGAGTATAATGTATAAACTTACTACGTATAATATGCAAAGAGTATAATGTATAAACTTACTACGTATAATATGCAAAGAGTATAATGTATAAACTTACTACGTATAATATGCAAAGAGTATAATGTATAAACTTACTACGTATAATATGCAAAGAGTATAATGTATAAACTTACTACGTATAATATGCAAAGAGTATAATGTATAAACTTACTACGTATAATATGCAAAGAGTATAATGTATAAACTTACTACGTATAATATGCAAAGAGTATAATGTATAAACTTACTACGTATAATATGCTTTATGCTATTTATATTGCGGAATGTTCGAGACAGATAAAAAAGGTTAAACCTATACATAATCTACCTATCTACATATTTATTCACGTCGGCTGCACCCACCCAGCGCCCACTGCGACTAAAGTAAAGTCCTCCTCTTCACCTAATTATTATGTACGTACGGTACGTACTTACGGTACGACCACAGTACATGGTACGACGTTAGTTCCGGGGCGGGGCGTGTCGCGGCGTCGTTGTCCGATTCCGTTCACACTTGGAGATTGTTACCTCGTAACTGGTGCAATTATAGGTTTCTACATTTTAAAAAACCAGTATGATGTCATCCATGTAAACCAAATTGAATATTTTTGTAGAAAGACAGAAAATAGCAGTTTTCAGATTTTTCCCTTCACTTTTGCTATAAGTCCTTGCATTATGCCAAATTTCATAATTGTAGGCCTATGGAAAGTACCCTATAAGTTTTGGGTCCATTGCGATTATTACGAAAATCCAACAATTTTACAGCTTAAACAGTCGTAGCGTTCGATTGCGTTGTAGAAGATTGATTTTTTCACAGTGGGCGAATTGCTAATGTTTTAATTTAGATATGTATATTTCCCTTATTTCCCTTTCGCTGGTTGCCGCTGTATGGCTCAGTCTGCTTGGATCATTAGAGCAGGACTTGTCGGCCGAGAATGGTGTGGAGTCTCCTACAGCGGGATGACCCGGGCGCCGTCACTCGGCCGGCACTCGAAGAAGGTAGGCGTGCCCGAGTACTCCTCGAGGATCCTCGACTTGACCTCCTCCACGAACTCCTTCTGGACCTGCACACGAGAGAATATGCTCGTAGACTAGAAGGGGTATGTACCGAACAACTAATAACGATCACACATACATGTATGTAGTATGTATGTAGTCAGAATGTTATTTTCGTGGCAGTTAAATATTGTGGGACTCAGCTATAAATTTTATCAGGAACTTTTATTGAGGCTGGCCGCAATATGTTCCTGATAAAAGTTATAGCCGGATGAAATCCAAGCAAGTGACGTCACCTAAGTGCCAAAAGATCTTTAGAAAGCTGAGGAGCCTTTTGTAAACGGTCACATTTGTAAACGGTCACATTTGTAAACGGTCACATTTGTAAACAGTCACATTTGTTAACGGTCACATTTGTAAACGATCACATTTATAAACGGTCACATTTGTAAACGGTCACATTTGACATCTGTCAATCTTAGCTTCATAGTAATTTGTATCTTGTATACTAACCGCCGTTTTCAATAACCTATCTATCCTCATAGATAGAGTCAAATTTGACATAATTTCCATAGCAAAACTGTCAAATCTATCTCTGGTAATGTGAAAATCATGGATAGATAGGATATTGCAAATGGACGTAAAAGGTAGATAGGCTGGTGTAGATGTTTACCAGCGCGACGACGCATCCTCCGAAGCCGCCGCCAGTCATCCTGGCGCCGAGCACGCCGGGCGCCGCCGCGCACGCGCCGACCAGCGCGTCCACCTCTGCGCACGACACCTGCATGCGCGCGCGCAGCGACTCGTGCGACAGGGAAAACAGCGCGCCCACCTGCACCCGCCACGCGCCACCCGCCGGGGAGGACAGTACGGGTTAGTCCCTCATTTCATAAACATAAACATTTACATACAGGCACATACACAGACACTAGGATACCCTATGTCGTAGGAACAAGACATAGCGACATCACAAAGATGTTTACCAAGACCTTGGGGATTATTTTTTGTTTCCTTTATCCCCAACAGGGAATCGAACCCGGGACCTCTCGCATTGTAAGCAGAGCCACAGAGGTCATCATCAGCCCGCCAGGGAACCCACTGTTGAGAGCAGGCCTCTCATGTACGCGCCATTCAAGACGGTCCTGTTTCTAATTTAAATTGTGAAAGCCAGGATCGATCATGAAAATATGTGCGTATTCGCCGACAAAAAAATATCGTTATTTTATTTACTTTTAGCATGTGTACACTATTTGGAGAATGACTCCATGGCGTCATCTTGGATGTTTTTGAAAGGATCTATGTAGTACTGATATCCCATGGCCGCAATAAATGGCGAAATGAAGATGAAGAGGAGCCCTTCACTCTGGCTGGATAGATGAAGAGGAGCCCTTCACTCTGGCTGGATAGATGAAGAGGAGCCCTTCACTCTGGCTGGATAGATGAAGAGGAGCCCTTCACTCTGGCTGGATAGATGAAGAGGAGCCCTTCACTCGGGCTGGATAGATGAAGAGGAGCCCTTCACTCTGGCTGGATAGATGAAGAGGAGCCCTTCACTCTGGCTGGATAGATGAAGAGGAGCCCTTCACTCTGGCTGGATAGATGAAGAGGAGCCCTTCACTCTGGCTGGATAGATGAAGAGGAGCCCTTCACTCTGGCTGGATAGATGAAGAGGAGCCCTTCACTCTGGCTGGATAGATGAAGAGGAGCCCTTCACTCTGGCTGGATAGATGAAGAGGAGCCCTTCACTCTGGCTGGATAGATGAAGAGGAGCCCTTCACTCTGGCTGGATAGATGAAGAGGAGCCCTTCACTCTGGCTGGATAGATGAAGAGGAGCCCTTCACTCTGGCTGGATAGATGAAGAGGAGCCCTTCACTCTGGCTGGATAGATGAAGAGGAGCCCTTCACTCTGGCTGGATAGATGAAGAGGAGCCCTTCACTCTGGCTGGATAGATGAAGAGGAGCCCTTCACTCTGGCTGGATAGATGAAGAGGAGCCCTTCACTCTGGCTGGATAGATGGAGAGGAGCCCTTCACTCTGGCTGGATAGATGAAGAGGAGCCCTTCACTCTGGCTGGATAGATGGAGAGGAGCCCTTCACTCTGGCTGGATAGATGAAGAGGAGCCCTTCACTCTGGCTGGATAGATGGAGAGGAGCCCTTCACTCTGGCTGGATAGATGAAGAGGAGGCCTTCACTCTGGCTGGATAGATGGCTCGATAGATCGGTGACCCACATTCAATATAGCTGCTCGTGTTGACACAAGACATACACATTCAGCGTCAGGATGTCTCCAAATAGAGGCTTAGCTCGAGTAGCTAGAGCGCGAGAAATCTATAACAACTCCATATAAGTTAGTATGGAGTTCCGTGAGCGGCTATAGGATTCTATGTGCCCGTTTATAAATGTTTGGCTAGTAATGTACTCTAATATTTGTTTCGGGCTGCAGGTCCCCCGGCTACTCGGTGGTAGTAGTGTACAGACAGGCCAACGCCCTGCACACAGCTTACTTAGCATTTAATATTGTATAAATTTAGTAATCTCTTGTACCTAACTGCCATTTACTTGCATCAACATCGAGTGGACAGAAGCGAACCACATCAGCGTTCTACTTTTGTATTACCCTATAAATAAACATCATTTACTCATCGTGCTGGATTTAACTACAACTATCAACTTCCAAACAACACAACATCGGGCTGCTGCAACGAGAACAGACGGCCCATACAGGTAGTCATATCAGAGGCTTGGCGGCAGCTTGACAACTTCTGACAGTCGGGTTCGCCCTCGGTGGGGACATTAAAGGGCTACGTTTACTCTAGTGATGTGCTCACCCGCTCGTAGTCGCCGGCGCGCCAGCTGCTGGCCGCTAGCTCGGCGCGCGCGATCTCCGAGATGACGTGCTCGGCGCGCGCGGCCGCCACGCGGTCGCAGCCCGCCAGCACCGCCTCTGCCGCATAAACAACACACAACCACACACATCAAGACAACAACCAGGGGCCGGATTCGGCACGTGAATTGCATGGCAAAGCTGTAGCGAGAGCGCAAAAATCCTGATTTGGCTTGTCAACGGCGGGCGGCAACGCGCCTCGCTGGCTACAAACAGCCGGTGATGATGGGGTTCGTCACGATGTTTACCAGCACTACTAATTACTTATCTTATTGGTACTGGTCATCATCGGGATTCGAACCCGCATCTCCTGCAAGAGAAGCAAGAGTGAATCCCGCTAGACCACGGAGTACACTGGAGTATTGTCTGATTAAAGGTACTGTGTGCCTCTGCCACCCTATACGGGATAATTCCGTATGGTTAGTAGTTTACATCAGGCAATTATTTGCATGGTTTTGGTTTTGAGCCAACAAGCTTTCGGTCAATGAGACAAAATCACGGGCTAAAGCTAGTTTGGTATAATTTGAGGATTACACAATTCAATTTCAACAAAAAGCTTTCACTTTGATTATGTTATTGTTTTCAGAACAATCACTATATAATTTATTTACATTAAGTTTTAATTATTTTCTTCTAGGACAATCAAGTTTTATTTCAATTTTGTAAATTGAATGTGGCGTCCGTCGCTCGTCGAAATCTTGGTATTTACAGATCATTATCCCTATATAGATAATATAATATTTCTACTACAGCGAGCGGTTATATTTAGCACACCTAAGTTAGTATTCTACCGAATATGAGGAGCCTAAACTATTGCTGGTAATGTTGGTGCAATCATTAACTATTGAACTTATTATCGTCACCAAACTGACTCTACTAGTGCTCCGGTCAACTAACAGGGGTTGAACTGGCAGGGGTCAGGGCTCGGGAATACTGACAACTGTAGGGGATAAAGCCTATAGTTAGCAGAGGGCAAACAAGGAGCATGAAGATTGAAGAGTCCAGTAATGGAGAAGCACCACAAGAAGGCTGTCTGAGGCTACCTTCCAGATCGTGCATGGTGGCGTCTCTCAGCGAGGTCTTGCGCATGAAGTCAGCCGCCTGCTGACACTGCGCTCGCCTCTGAGGATACTCGCTGCCCGTCAGCTGGTGCTTCACGTTGGAGTTGATGACCAGGATCACCACGTCGGGTGACGTCACCGGGATGTGCACCGCCTGCAGGCTCCTGCGGAACAAGACAGTTGAGGCTGCTGCCGGCACGGACTAATGGAGTGAGGGGATGATCGAGCTGGCCATAAGACTGCTGTAAAGTCTAAAGAATTACGTATCTGTAACTCTGACAATTTCGCGCTCCATCCCGCTGCAGTTTTGCGCTCCATCCCGCTGTAGTTTTGCGCTCCATCCCACTGTAGTTTTTCAGATGAATAGTAATTGAAACTCGAAGTCTCGACGCCATAGAAGAAATGTAGGTTTGACGAAAAAAAAGTTTTGGTTTCAGTTTCATGTATGGGGAGCCCCCCTTAATTTTTTATTTTATTCAGTTTTTGTATAAAAATCGTAAAGTGGTTCATAGAATACATCTACGTAGGTACCAAGTTTCAACTGTGTAGTCCTAATAGTTTTGGAATAAAGTTGCTGTGACATACGGACGGACGGACGGACAGACAGACAGACTTGACGAAACTATAAGGGTTCCTTGTTTCTCTACGGAACCCTAAAAAGGATTCAGAAAATCAAACATGGCGTTTCTCAATCAGGGTAGTAGAGGTACAGTAATGAATGCTAATAGAGGCAGGTTGGTGCACTAACTTGCAGTCAATCAGGGTATTAGAGGCACAGTAATGAATGCTAATAGAGGCAGGTTGGTGCACTAACTTGCAGTCAATCAGGGTAGTAGAGGCACAGTAATGAATGCTAATAGAGGCAGGTTGGTGCACTAACTTGCAGTCAATCAGGGTAGTAGAGGCACAGTAATGAATGCTAATAGAGGCAGGTTGGTGCACTAACTTGCAGTCAATCAGGGTAGTAGAGGCACAGTAATGAATGCTAATAGAGGCAGGTTGGTGCACTTACTTGCAGTCAATCAGGGTATTAGAGGCACAGTAATGAATGCTAATAGAGGCAGGTTGGTGCACTAACTTGCAGTCAATCAGGGTAGTAGAGGCACAGTAATGAATGCTAATAGAGGCAGGTTGGTGCACTAACTTGCAGTCAATCAGGGTAGTAGAGGCACAGTAATGAATGCTAATAGAGGCAGGTTGGTGCACTAACTTGCAGTCAATCAGGGTAGTAGAGGCACAGTAATGAATGCTAATAGAGGCAGGTTGGTGCACTAACTTGCAGTCAATCAGGGTAGTAGAGGCACAGTAATGAATGCTAATAGAGGCAGGTTGGTGCACTAACTTGCAGTCAATCAGGGTAGTAGAGGCACAGTAATGAATGCTAATAGAGGCAGGTTGGTGCACTAACTTGCAGTCAATCAGGGTAGTAGAGGCACAGTAATGAATGCTAATAGAGGCAGGTTGGTGAACTAACTTGCAGTCAATCAGGGTAGTAGAGGCACAGTAATGAATGCTAATAGAGGCAGGTTGGTGCACTAACTTGCAGTCAATCAGGGTAGTAGAGGCACAGTAATGAATGCTAATAGAGGCAGGTTGGTGCACTAACTTGCAGTCAATGAGCAGGGCGTGGTCCTTCTTGCCCATGGTGGAGATGAACTGGTCCATGATGCCGCACGGCATGCCCGCGAACTCGTGCTCCGCCTTCTGGCACGAGAGCGCCTTCTTCACTGGACTACAATGGACAACAGTGAGTGGGGGATATGAATCCGGAACATATTAGACCCCTGGATAGACTAACATTATCAGATCAGATATAATCTGCAATACAATTAAAGCAGCTTAGCTTACGCTTGTGATATTTCATAGATAATATTGGAAGGAAGAAAAAGAAGTGAAAACACTTGGCTAGGCGGGATGACGGACGGTCAAGCAGTTACCGAGCTGTAGCAAGGTGCGACCTGCCCGATGGTCCGATATTATCGAGTCGACAGCATCTCAATGGCTACGGTTGGCACAGGAGCGTAGGGATTAGAAAAGAGGCCTTTGCCCAACGGTGGGTTGACATGAGCTGTGTATGACGAGGACTCACTCGACCGTGGTGCCGGTGAGTGCCTCGAGGAAGGTGAAGGTGGCGACCTCGAGCGCGGCGCTGCTGGACACGCCGGCGCCCTGCGGCACGTCCGACACCACCACGGCGTCCCAGCCGCACACTACGCCTGCAACCAACCAACCAACCACCCTTGGGGGGAAATAGTCACAATAGAGAACCGATCACTCGCCTGTGTTCAGTACCACCTCATCTAGCAACCACCCTTTATTCCTTACGCTCATATTTAAAAAGTAAAGTAAAAGTTGTTTTATTTCATAAAACTGTTACAAAACCCATAACAAGACTAATATGGAACTGTTTTGACATTCTTTTCAAACAGATTAATTCCCATGATCTGATGTTTGGACATTTTGTTTTCAAGCTTTTCGAACGATTTCCATTCCATGAACTAACTGTTTGTACCTTTTTTTTAAGCTTTCCGGCCGATTCCAGTGATCTATTTGTTTGGACAAGTTCAAAGTTCAAGTTCTTTTTTTTTTATTGACCATAAAATTATACAGATTGCTTAGTCAACGTGAATATAATTTTAATATTTTTTGTACACTACACCGCCCGTTCGGAAGTAGTGGGGAGCAAAAGATATGGAAATTTTATTTCTGGAATAAAGTTATATTATTATTATTATTATTAAAAGGGCAAGAAACTCCCACGTACCGCTTTTAAAATATGTCATATTTGTAATATCTCTCGTATTACAGTATTTGTTGTTGTTGCGGCAACAGATATACACATTCCATTGATATTTTTGGATTTGTCCCCGAGTGATTGAGTGATGGATGACCTATGTATGAAATGTCATGGAATCAAGTAAATTGTTAAATGTTTCTTGATATTTTCTAGATAAAGTAGCTAATCCGTGAATCTTCAGTTTTGGATAGGCACTAGAGTAGACTTGATTGATGAATGAGTGAAAGCTGCGTCATCTGAGAGCGTGATACTGATGATGTCACAGTTTTTCCGTTCGTCAAAGTTATTAATTGAGTTTGAAGCTTCCCTCAATCTAATTAGGTAGGTACTGGAAATAGATTTATAAACTTTGTTCTAATTGAAAAGTAATCAATATTAATTACGTCGCCTCTCGCCTCTGCTGCGCAATTTTCTTCAGAGAGCTCAATCAATTCGGTTTACCACAAAGATAGAGTGATTATTTCAAATCAGTCAACTAAATTATTCACCCTTAATTTGATTTGACTCAAGTATACTTAACTATTCAATCAACTAAATCTATTTTTCTCTGACACACACCTATTTTTCATCTTGCTGTAATAGGCTTGTGGCCTGTCAAGTCAAAATAGATACTTTTTATGAACTGTCAAAACGGAACTTTTGTTTCTGAGTTCTATGAAATAACAACAGAATGACGTCATGTAAAAGTGCCGCTGCTCATCAAATGCTGTCTTTTTTTGCACAAAATTAAGTTTATAAAATATATATCTGCTGGATGTCAAGCCATTTTTTACATAATGTTTCAACTTAAGACTTGTTCCTAGATTTATTGGATTACCTTGGCCACAAGCCTATTACTTGTAAATAATAGAAAAAAAGATACGCGTGTAGCACCGTACACGTGTTAGAAATAAAACTTCTGTAGCTAGATCATTAAGCGGTACCTATACTATACACCTATACCTACCTATACTAAAAGAGATTTACATACATACATACATATGCTCACGCCTTTTTCCCGGAAAAGGGGTAGGCAGAGACTAAAGACCTCCACTTGCTACGATCCTGACATACATCTCTCGCTTCCTCCACATTCATAAGTCTCCTCATACATGCTCGCCGGTTACGGGTACTTCTTATTTGCCCCTTCACTAATAAATCGCCAATTTGGTCTTTATAGGACCTTCTTGGGCGTCCCCGACCGACGGTTCCATTCACTCCCGCTGTATAAATCTGTTTCGTCACTCTCCTTTCATTCATCCTTTCAACGTGGCCAAACCATCTAAGCTGTCCTTTCTCTATCCGAGTCACTATATCTTCTTTCAAACCGCAACGTTCCCTTATTACCTCATTCTTCAATCTATCTTTCAGAGTTACTCCACACATACTCCTCAATGATCTCATTTCTACCGCATTTATTCTGCTTTCATGCTTCTTCTGCCATACCCAACATTCACTCCCATACATCAATGTCGGACTCAACACTCCATTATGAATAGCCAAACGCGCCTTTTGCGAGACTGTTTGGCTACTCATTACGGAGTGCAATGCCCCATTGATTTTGTTACCCGCACTTACTCTTCTTTCGATATCATCCTCACATTTTCCATCTCTCGTAAACACGCTTCCCAAATATATAAACGCATTCACTTGTTCCACTTGTTCATCATCAATCATAATCACACATTCAGTTACTTCTTCATCTCTTTCAAGAACCATGACCTTTGTCTTAGTTACGTTCACTTTCATTCCCTTTTTCTTAAATGATTCATTCATGAGAGTTACCATCTCCTGCAACTCACCAACCGACGACGCAAGGATCACTTGATCATCAGCGTATAAGAGGCACTTGATGAGTAACTCTCCCATTTGCATCCCACAATCACGTTCTTTCAAATCATTTAAACAACTATCCAAGAATAGATTGAACAGCCATGGCGATGCCACACAGCCCTGTCTCACTCCACGTTCGATGTTAAACCAGGCCGTGTAGGCACCGCTAATCCTGACGCATGCACTGGAGTCGTCGTATAAAGATTTCAGTGCACGAATCATTTGGCTATCCACTCCATACATGGATAGTGTTTCCCACAAATCATTCCTCACCACTTTATCATATGCCTTCTCTAAGTCTACGAAAGCGCAGTAAACTTTTTGCCTCAAAGCCAGATGCTTCTCTGTTACGCATCGTAGAGCAAAGATTTGGTCCGTACATCCCATTCCTCTTCTGAATCCTCCTTGCACATCCCAGATTTTTTCCTCCGTTTTATTCGTCACTCGTTCAATCAATATTTTTCCATATAACTTACCGACGATACTGAGGAGACTAATGCCGCGGTAGCTTTTACAGTCCTGCTGTGAACCCTTCCCCTTATATAGCGGGACGATAACCGCCTTGCACCAGTCTCCTGGCACCCGACCGACCATCCAGCACATATTAAAGAGTCGGTACAGCTGACTAGCCACGACGCCATCACCTCCCCTCAGCATCTCTAACGATACTCTATCATACCCTGCCGCTTTGCCTACTTTCATATTTTTCATCGCACATACTATTTCTTTCATACTTATTACATCATTATTACACTCGCTTACTTCAGTCAATGTCGCATCCTCAGCGACAGCTGCGGGTACGGCATCCACTTGGGGTGAGGAGGCTGTGCCTGTAGACACACGTCCAGTCTCCTCACGTTCAAAAAGACTTTCAAAATATTCCTTCCATCGATCCAATACCTTTCCTTCCTCATTTAAAACCTCTCCATTTTCACTTCTTATAACATTCAAATTAGTGGTTCCTGACTTTCCTCGGGCATCCTTCACCAATCTCCAAAACATCTTGATGTTGGCCCGGAAATTGTCAGAAAACCGCCTATCATACACCTCTTTTATTTCTTCTTTCTTTCTTTCAACACTATCTTTCACCTTTTTCTTCAATAATTTATATTTCTCAGTCGCTGTATTTACATCCTCTTCAGTTATTCTGACTCCATTTACTCTCATGTTAGCCTTTGTAGCTAACAAATCCAACCAAGCCTTTTTCTTTTCATCCACCACATTTCTTACTTCATCATCCCACCAGACAGCTTTTTCAGCTGACTTTCCTTTCTTCCTTTTGGTCACACCACATACTTCTCTTGCAGCCTCAATCATTCCATTTTTTATTATTGACCACGATTTCTCTATGTCGTAGTCACACTCTCCTTTCAGATCAATCAAAAGAGATTTAAATTTCCAATTTTGAGATCCAATCTCTGCTTCAAGTTACTTTTTAACCGACTTCCCAAAGGAGGAGGTTTATTAACCGACTTCCCAAAGGAGGAGGTTTACAATTCGTCCGGATATTTGTTTTTTATTTTTTTATTTTTTTTATGTATGTTCCCCGATAGCGCCTAGACGGATAGACCGATTTGGAAAATTATTTTTTTGTTTGAAAGGGTTTACCTTCCCATTGGTCCCATTGACACCAGGTCAGGATCTGATGATGGGATCCTGGAGAAATCGAGGGAACTCTTCAAATATTATAGGCAGACCTATAGTGATTTTTGTGTTTTTCATAATAACTCGTGCAAATGCACATGGTAAGCATAATATTGTGATGCGTAACTGCTCATGAAGACCACATATGGCCACCAGATCTGCTCAATACTAGGTACAAATACAATGCGTGGCTGGCGGGCAGGCAACGCATAGCCTAAACCGGTGGACCTAGAGCCATGAAACTTTGTACAGAGGTTCCTTAGTAGCGTGGGGTAGCACTGTGATGGGATTTGACAAAATTAATTCCCCAAGGGGGGGGGGGGGGGGGGTAAGGGGCTACAGTTTGTATTAAACTCAATCTAATCAAATAGGGTTTGTGGAAGTCGGTTTTTTCTAAAGTTTACTTTTTGTTTCAATTATAAGTTTCAGACGTCCGATTATTTGAAATTATTTTATACTTGTACTTACTTTTAATACGTCATGTCATTTATTTCCCACCATTTGTCGCGCTCGTGGTGATATACTTAACTCATTCAATAGTGTCACTACTATTTGCATCTCGCTCAGATTATATACCATCTGACGTCACGTCTTTAAGCCGTCTCGCTCAAATGTATGCATTGCTTTGCTTGATTTAGAAATCCATATCGACCCGTGTGACATTGATGAAACTCTTTTCTTACAAACTGTATGGATCGCATCGCACAGCTGTCAAACATAAGTTCCGGTTCCAACAAAGAGGTTGAACGAAGTAGTTTGAGTCATGCTAGTTGGTTTTGTTGTCCCAGCCAGCAGCGGCGGCGGCGGCGGCGGCGCCATCTTGGTCATACCGGAAATCAAGAACTCGTGGAAGAATGCTTAAAATAATTTTTATTTGTTAACGTTTCATCAGGTTTTTCTCTCACTAATTAACATTCTTTATTGTACGAATGTATTATTATCTTATCTGATTAGTTAAAAACCGTATTGAAAATAGTTGCGGTTTTAAAAGTCTTCAGCCGACCCTGACGTCACCGATTCCAATTTCCGTTACATTTCTTAGCCACTCGTGATAGCACCCGGCTAGTAGCAATTGAAAAGCAAATATATGAATAACCCACAGTTGAGAGGTTAAATAAATTTTACCCCCGTGCCCCAAGAAGTTTTACTTCAAAAATATTTCAATTCAGTGGAAACACAGAATTTGACATTAGCGAGCAACAATGGCAACGCACCGACCAGCTTTGCAAATATGAAAGTTAAAAGATATATATTTTGCGCTAAGGATTGAATTTTAAAACAGATATTGGTTATTTTTTTGTAGAACATAAATAATCTCTCAACTGCTATTTATTTTCAAGGAATAAGAGCACTGGACCTCAATACAACAGGTCCGCAAACATAATATCTAACGTTATGACATACATAGTATACTATGCAAAATTCAATGGTCAGCATTTTAACAAATACCTAGGCCGGTAATGTTAATCAGGTATTAAATGTTGTAAATATATGTTTTATTATGTAAATATATATAGATACCCATAAACATAAACATAAACACAAACATTTACATACCGGCACATACATTGCTTCTGGCCCCACACTACATATAAAAACATAATATAAACGTCCGCGTAGAGTAATGTTTTTGAAGTAAAACTTCTTAGGGCACGGGGGTAAAATTTATTTAACCTCTCAACTGTGGGTTATTCATATATTTGCTTTTCAATTGCTACTAGCCGGGTGCTATCACGAGTGGCTAAGAAATGTAACGGAAATTGGAATCGGTGACGTCAGGGTCGGCTGAAGACTTTTAAAACCGCAACTATTTTCAG
>OY735264.1:73051-104479 GCA_963457715.1 Argyresthia albistria
CCTGGTGGAAATTACCATTATTCAATAAATTTCTTGTAGAAGAACGCATGGATTCATATCATATGTAAGTATGCTCAGAGTCAGACACAAGAAACATACCCCTTAATAACGATTGAGGACTCTAGATTGATGACTTTAAGTATACAGAAATAAAGTCAGCTGGGTGACAAAATAAAGTCAGCTGGGTGACAAAATAAAGTCAGCTGGGTGACAAAATGTTTACTGTTTATATCACTCGAGGTGTAGAATTTGGAAATAAGTACTACTTAGCGGAAACTATGTACCTACTTATTTATTATGTTCTGGATCAACTCAACAACACAATTAAGTACTTACATATATGTAGGTAACCAAGCGCTGATGGCAATGTTGTACTTACAGCTTATACTTAGCCGAATATTGTTTGTACCACAAATGCAAAGAGATATTTTCGAAGGAAAGATTGTCATATTGGTGTGTACTAACAGCGGGTAGAACGAATCCGTCGCAGTAGTCCACATGGTCCCCTATGAGGTTGACGCGGCCCGGCGCGGCGGCCGCCACCGCGCATGCGCGCCCGAAGCGACGCTGGAAGTGCGCACGCGCATGCGCCAGCAGCGCCACCTCGCCCGCGCCGCGCCCGCCCGCCTCGCCGACACACGACGACATCTGGCGGCGGGAAACGTAATTGTAGCTTTCCAACGCTCTTTTAGCGTCCGATGGCAGGTGTAAATAAAAGGGCTTTTACCTACATTGCCCTGAATAAGTGCACTTGCTGCTTGACCCTAATTAGTCTACTCTAGTATAGGTACCTCCTTGGATACGTTCGAAGTGCCAGTGCCAATCCAACATGCTCAGGGTGGATTGTTGGGAACGTTACCAAGTATCCGCCACAAGGTGCAATTTCTTGAAGGATTTCTTGAAAAACAAATACCTATGTATATCAATCCATACAAACATATAATCTCTATCTTTATAGTCCATTGTCTAAAAGGCCTATTACGCTGTTGATCGGGCACAATTGACAGGACAGGGTAAGTGTAATAAGAAACAGGGAGGCAGGATCACGAAACCCGATCTCCCTGCACCACCCTGCCGATCGTGTAGTGTAATAAGAAACAGGGAGGAAGGATCACGAAACCCGATCTCCCTGCACCACCCTGCCGATCGTGTCGTGTAATAAGAAACAGGGAGGCAGGATCACGAAACCCGATCTCCCTGCACCACCCTGCCGATCGTGTCGTGTAATAAGAAACCGGGAGGCAGGATCACGAAACCCGATCTCCCTGCACCACCCTGCCGATCGTGTCGTGTAATAAGAAACAGGGAGGCAGGATCACGAAACCCGATCTCCCTGCACCACCCTGCCGATCGTGTCGTGTAATAAGAAACAGGGAGGCAGGATCACGAAACCCGATCTCCCTGCACCACCCTGCCGATCGTGTCGTGTAATAAGAAACAGGGAGGCAGGATCACGAAACCCGATCTCCCTGCACCACCCTGCCGATCGTGTCGTGTAATAAGAAACAGGTAGGTAGGATCACGAAACCCGATCTCCCTGCACCACCCTGCCGATCGTGTCGTGTAATAAGAAACAGGGAGGCAGGATCACGAAACCCGATCTCCCTGCACCACCCTGCCGATCGTGTAGTGTAATAAGAAACAGGGAGGCAGGGAGCTCCGTCAAGCTATAATCCTCACTTGGTTTCAAGGTTTCAACTGCATAAAAATGAATTCCAATGAGAGCCAAAATCGACTTCATTAGTGCCGTCATAGTTCCGAAGTTATAGACATAAGTTTGTGAGGATTACAGCTCAGAAATATTGAGCAAAAGATCTCAGAGTTTTAAAGGTACCTTTGTGAAGATTACAGCTTGACGTTTCAATATTATGGAATAACTCCGGAATGCGCATGACTATCGGTTTAATATTTATGTCCAGAATTAGTGCCACCAAAAATAATAATTTCGAGCTGTATAACTTTGAAGAAAAACGTAAAAAACCAATGTATTTTTGAAGTAAAACTTCTTGGGGCACGGGGGTAAAATTTATTTAACCTCTCAACTGTGGGTTATTCATATATTTGCTTTTCAATTGCTACTAGCCGGGTGCTATCACGAGTGGCTAAGAAATGTAACGGAAATTGGAATCGGTGACGTCAGGGTCGGCTGAAGACTTTTAAAACCGCAACTATTTTCAATACGGTTTTTAACTAATCAGATAAGATAATAATACATTCGTACAATAAAGAATGTTAATTAGTGAGAGAAAAACCTGATGAAACGTTAACAAATAAAAATTATTTTAAGCATTCTTCCACGAGTTCTTGATTTCCGGTATGGCCAAGATGGCGCCGCCGCCGCCGCCTGACATGACTCAAACTACTTCGTTCAACCTCTTTGTTGGAACCGGAACTTATGTTTGACAGCTGTGCGATGCGATCCATACAGTTTGTAAGAAAAGAGTTTCATCAATGTCACACGGGTCGATATGGATTTCTAAAACAAGCAACGCAATGCATACATTTGAGCGAGACGTGACGTCAGATGGTATATAATCTGAGCGAGATGCAAATAGTAGTGACACTATTGAATGAGTTAAGTATATCACCATATCACCACGAGCGCGACAAATTGTAGATAAGGAATGGTGGGAAATAAATGACATGACGTATTAAAAGTAAGTACAAGTATAAAATAATTTCAAATAATCGGACGTCTGAAACTTAAAAGTAACTTGAAGCAGAGATTGGATCTCAAAATTGGAAATTTAAATCTCTTTTAGTATAGGTAGGTATAGGTGTATAGTATAGGTACCACTTAATGATCTAGCTACAGAAGTTTTACTTCTAACACGTGTACGGTGCTACACGCGTATATTTTTTTTTCCATACATTTAAACACTACATTCTCAGTGTGGTGTCTTTCAAAGTGTGTCGTATCCCGTCACCTATTTTTTTTACTATTGTTTTAGTGCAGAATTGTATAGTGCTGCTTTTTGTTATCAATCTTTTGGCACTAATTAGGCTCTAATTATTGGCATTGTCAGAATTCATTTTCATGCAGGTTTCAAAAGTGAGGATTATTAGCTTGACGCTCATTCAGACAGGGAACGAACTGGGAGACAGGACACCCGAGAGGCAGGGCACGGTCAACAGCGCAGTGTAATGGCTATAGGCCATGTCGTTATCATGGCTGCTCCACAGCTGCTGTGAAGCCACATAGGTGATTGTAATTAGGCAGACGTACGTAAACAAGTCCTCTAAAAGTTATCTCATTTGACGTATGGCACAAGTTTGATTTGTCCGTGTATGAAATAACCTTGAGTATGGTTTCATGAGGACATAAACATAATATTATGTTTTCATGAAAACGAGTTTTACAAACTAATTTTGCGAACTAAAGTAGTTGAGTTGGTCGGCTACTTTGTCTGCAGAAACATTCACGATCACGAGTATACTCTATTTATTTTAGAGTAGTTAAGGTAGCTAGTAGCTACACTCAACGACATTATAATTTCTACTGAAGTTTCCTACGTGTCGCTTCGCGTCGTCTCGTAGTATAGGCAGTACGTTTAGTCACAGATATTGTATACTAGTACAGCCGGTGTGGACTGTGGACTAAAAACTATTCTAATAATCCCTATAGATACAGTTCTAGTCTACTTCAATTTATAAATATTGGCTCCTGGAATTATCTTTGTTATAGTTTCACAACTGTCATTATTGTAGACGACTCTAAACAATAAAATTAAATAAAAAATACTCAATACATACGTAGGTATCTACTATATCTAATAAATGAAAATCACAATGAGAAAAATAAATGATTCCGTTCATGAATGGACTAGTTTACTTACACGATAGTCTCCAGTCTGAGCCTCCAGTTGATTGCATTGTATTGGTCATATCAATTAATAAAGGACATTGAACGCCGCGCCGGAGGAAAATGTTACATCATGAAAATAGATAGAGATTGATACTTTCTGAAATAGCGCTTCGATAAATTTTACTATAATAAATGAATATTATTCGCTGCTTTAATTACTTACTTTATTTGATCGTTCGCTTGGGCGGAACGCGCCAAAAAGGTCAATGGGTTAGGTAGGTAAGTACTTACTTCTGGTTATATGTCCAAAATGCTTCCAACCAAGATATTCTTCAGATCGCCCCCAGATTGTTTTCACTTGCAGGAGCAAAGCTTACGTTGATCCCTAATATGTCCACACACAAAACAAATATCAATATTCTTCTTGATTCAATACATACAGCAGCGGATGTTATCGCACCGTCCGTCCACGCGCTATCGAGAAATGTTTAAACGATGTGTTTTATTACACAATATACTTACACAAATAACTAACGATGGTGGTGCTATTGCCGACTGCTGCTAGATGAAGTCACAGGGCAAGCGGAGGATCGGGCATTGTGCAAACAGCATAGCCAATATTCTTAGGATGGACTCACACAGTCAGCTTAAACATCAGCTACGTGGACTAACTTTAGGTAACAGTATACTGTATCGTTTATCGATGTATCGTTTGTTCCTTTGGCCGTCGAGACCACTGGGGTATAGGGTTCGCTAGGCAAGGGCCTTTATCAGGGTCATCGGGCGTCGTTTGAGGGACCGAGGTTTTGACAACTGCTTTGGGGCTTTCCTGGCCCAAAGGATTTCGCTCGCCGTGCATGGCGGTAACGCAGCCAGTGTAATGGGCACCTTTGGTCCAGTCGATTCTTGGAATATACAGTGGCAATGTAGTTAACTTTGCACCGTCCCTACGAGTTCTACGAGAGTAGGTACCTACTCTCATTTTCGTTTCGCAGTGTCTAATCCAACAAGTTGCCTGCAACGTTTATGAGACGAACAGATAAGAGAATGTAAAATTGTAAACATAACCATAAAGATTACACCGGCCGCTACTATCCGTGCTGGCTTCAGCTGATTAGCTACATACACTCTTTAACAATAATTCAACGTAAGTACACGTACATGCATGACATACGTACATAACAGCCGTTCTAATTTCACAACAAGATCTTAAACTTGCTTACAAATGTACCTATCTAAGTAAGTAACTGATTTGTCTACGTTTGTATTCAAATGAAAATTAGTTAGAGACCTCCGAACTAACTATCTTCTAACTTTTCCGACATTTAATGTATTAACTTTACTTGACTAGAAATTGTTGCTAGTCTTGTGCTCTTGTCTTTATTGTTGTCCTGTATTTGTTTACCAAGAAAACATAAGTATTTCCATCTATCTAATAGGAACGTGTTCCGTTATCTATCTTGCTGTCAACTAATCAACAGGGGATCCACACTATTCCAGTCACATGCGATTGAGCATGACCCTGACAGAGGGTAAACAACTGAAACTCATAACGAAACGATTCAATGACATATCTAATAACGGCCAGCATCATATCAACTACTCAGGAAAAAAGGAAGCACAAAAAGTAAGGAGGGGTACTCTAAACACATCAAAATCACAACTATAGGAAAGATAAATAATATTTAGATAATTCAGAATGCTTACCGATAAATTTACAGTTTGTCCTTTTATGGCGAGGAAGCACAGTGTACTGTACGACTGTACTGTCTGTCATACCACTAATGGATTACTTCTAGGTAAGTACCTACATGGCAAGTACCGTATCTGTGTGGTACCTACAACGTATCGTCTCTTCACATTGCACCGCTCTACGAGCAATTGATGCGAGACGGGACATGATGAATGAATAGTTATGAATTATTATGATACGATGTGTTCGCAATTTCGCATATATTCCTGTAGTGGTACTAAAACTAGTCACTCCAATAGAACAATAAACAGCTGTTGTTGTTTAGATCTGTTCGAGCAAGATCAAATTAAAACAATCGGACGAATCGATCCCCAAGACAGGAAATTGCTACTGGCAGGCGGGGCGCCGCCGCCGCCGCCGCCGCAGCAACCATCGTAAGCCACGGCCTAGGTCACGGCTCCAGTTTACTAGCTCTTATCAGTTCTTTAGTCTAACTACTTTACTTACTTACATGATACGTCAAAATGAGACGGGCCTAGTACGATATACAGGGTTACTTTTGGACCCCTAGCCAAAATTGACTATTATTTTAGGGACATAATTTTGAGCAACTTTCACTAAGAAACGGATTTGATCAGAGCAACTTCACTTTCACTTCTCCATACAAATCAGCTGACCCACTCAGGCCAAACTGTACTGGGAAGTGAAAAATAAAGTTGCTCTGATCAACTCGATTTCTTGAAAGTTGCTCAGACAGAATGATGTCTCTAAAATAATAGTAAATTTAGTGCACTATTATTAGTGCACCACTGCGTGTTTAGTTTAGATTGACAAACCAAATATGTCATCAAAAAAACACGCAGTAGTCTGCAAACTTTGCCATCATTTAATGTCTAGCATTTCGTGCCAAGGTGTACCTATAAAGCTATATAATATGTCCAGCTCTGAAGGTGCCAAAACTGTTATTTTTTTTAGGTTTGCTCGTAGGTACATCTTACGTATCTCTCTCGGGATGCTGTACATCTTATGTATCTCTCTCGGGATATTGATGACCCATTTCACAGAAATAAATGGCACCAATCTGAAGCTGACAAGGTAACAGTAAAAGGTGCTACTTACATCCACCCACACAGGTGAAACTTGTGTAGTGTATAACCTCAGATCTGTGTGTAGAGTATGTAGGTACCCCAGGATTTATCAACTTATAATATGGAGTTGTAAAAGTTCTAGCTATCTAACCATTCCAATAACATAATATTGTCTCCGCTGCAAATCATAGGCACCGTTGTAGCACTAGGCACCGTTGTACATCTTTCTGAGACACGAGCTCCACCCCCAGTGTGGGGGTGGTTGGTGGTGGTGATACAGGTACTTATAAATAGGTACATCTGTAAGTAGAGATATTTACTTATTTTCTTCTTCTATAGATATTTTCTCGGGTATTTCTTCCAGTGAGACATTGCCTGAAAGATTCAAAAGATTGTCCGTTATCAATGGACAATTCAATAATGTTTATTGCTCCTTTGGCGATAGAGCGATAATTTCTAGGCTATCAGTCATGTGTTACATAGCATGTATGACGTACATAATGACTTTATTACAACTGAACAAACTCGAACGACTTCAAAACCTCGGGATTCGGTTTGTCTTCGGGCTACGCAAATATGACCATGTCTCTCAATATCGCAAGGAGCTTGGAGAAGGTGGCTTCCGATACGTCTTCGCCGCGACAAGCGCATTCTGTCCTTTTTGTATAATATTCTGCGAAATCCCCGCTACCCCTCATATCTTCGAGATCGTTTCGAGTTTCTTTTCCCTAGGGATAGCAAGCGAAGATCTCACATGTATTTTTTTATGTTTCTGCGCAATAAAGAATATGAATATAAATATGTATGACGTAATGACTTTATTACATTACGTATTTGTAAATTCGACCGCTCTTTGTAATCGGTGTTCTTTCATAGGACATAGGCCGAACAAACTTACAATGGAGAACAATCGAGGTCTCGGAGCGAGAGGGTCGAACAATGGAGGTTAATTAATTTACCAAAATGAATTTGCCACTCGTAGGTATCCAAGATGAATGCCGCCGGATGTTGGTGTCTAATCTAAAGCTATCTAAAGCTAATCATTCCACTCACACACAAAGCTGTGGTCATGGACCCCACTCATGCACACTTGGATCAGACGGCCCGGAGCACGGGGCGGCGGCGGCGGGCGCTCGCTGGCGGCGAGCGGGCGCTTCACGCTCGATTGCAGGTTTTAATAATATGCACAAATACAAATAAAGTACCTACATTAAATCTATTGACGATCTTTAATCTCGCCCATTGAATTAACGGGCTGTGAAGCAATTAGAATTTAGTTCTTGGAAGCAAATAAATCCCTGCAAGCGAAATGAGTGAAGGGTATCTATTATAATAAATAACTTAATTGAACCCCCCCGCCTCTAGCAGCCATTTTCTAGCCATTTTATAAAGCCGATAACATCGGGGCGTGTCGTTTTATACTTAGCGACAAATCCTCGATGACTGTCGATCGACGCATACTTTAGAAACGGTGTTAGCATCATGTTTATCATAGACTTATCTTATTGCGTGCTTGTCTTTGAACATTAAAATGGTCAACATAACTTAGACCAACAACTTAGTTGGGTCCAGTAAACTTAAGAGCGATAAAGTTCAATGTAGAAAAGTGTAGTTATTATAATAATAAGGGCTGTTATAGGTACATAAGCATGTTTACACGCTGTTGTTTGTCGGTCGGTTATTCGTATCGCGCGTCTCGTCCCCTCCCCCGGTCAACATTCCACGATACTACGATATAAGGCACTTCGGGCTACACACGACATGATATCGGGGGCTACACACGACATGATATCGGGGGCTACACACGACATGATATCGGGGGCTACACACGACATGATATCGGTGGCGATCTAGGGTGTAAAAGGGTGATAAACTGGAGCCGCCTGCTGTATGCTCTTGGAGTGGTGTACCTACTCACACCCAGCAGGCGGCAAAGAAATAACCGGCCAAGTGCGAGTCGGACTCGCGCACGAAGGGTTCCGTACCATTATCTATAAAAAACCGCAAAAAAATGTATGGGAGCCCCCCTAAATATTAATTTCATATTAATTTAATTATTTATTTTTTAAGTAAATAATATATACTCAATATATTGTGAACATTTTAGGCGTCTACCTGCTACCATTATCAATATCGAGCATAAATGAGCAAAAAAAATCACGTTTGTTGTATGGGAGCCCCCCTTAATATTAAATTTCTTTTGATTTTTAGTATTTGTTGTCTTGGCAACAGAAATATGTACATCATCTATGAAAATTTCAACTGTCTAGCTACCACGGTTCATGAGATACAGCCTGGTGACAGACAGATGGACGGACGGACGGACGGACGGACGGACGGACGGACGGACAGACAGCGAAGTCTCAGTAATAGGGTCCCGTTTGGCACCCTTCGGGTACGGAACCCTAAAAACTGTTTTTTACTCGAGTGATGTACTTTGAAACCCTCGCTAACTCGTTACTCGATACTCAACTCTAGAATCCCTTGGTCGCTCAGGATTCAAAAACCACTCTCGCTCTAAAAATATTTCTTTACACCCTAGGTGGTATTCTTAGACGCGTTAGTATTAGCACAGATTAATAAATAGTTACTACGTAACCGTGGTATTAGTACCTATAATATTATATATACTATCTGTGGCGTTAGTAAGTTGAGATATTATTTTGCCGATGTCTTTTTGCGGGCTCCCTTAGGGACTGTTTTAATATAATTGAAACATAAAGTAAACTTTAGAAAAAACCGACTTCCACAAACCCTATTTGATTAGATTGAGTTTAATACTAACTGTAACCCCTTATCCCCCCCCCCCCTTGGGGAATTAATTTTGTCAAATCCTATATCAGTGCTACCCCACGCGACTAAGGAACCCCTGTACAAAGTTTCATGGCTCTAGGTCCACCGGCTTAGGCTATGCGTTGCCTGCCCGTCAGCCACGCATTGTATTTGTACCTAGTATTGAGCAGATCTGGTGGCCATATGTGGTCTTCATCAGCAGTTCCGCATCACAATATTATGCTATGTGCAGTTGCACGAGTTATTATGAAAAACACAAAAATCACTATAGGTCTGCCTATAATATTTGAAGAGTTCCCTCGATTTCTCCAGGATCCCATCATCAGATCCTGACTTGGTGTCAATGGGACCATCCTTGAGGTATTACCTATACGCCGAAAAAAGATTTGTTCAAATCGGTTCATAATTGGCGGAGTTATCGCGTAACAAACATAGAAAAAAAAAAAATAAAAAAAAAAAAAAAAAAGAAACATACGGGTCGAATTGAGAACCTCCTCCTTTTTTTTAAGTCGGTTGAAAATAGTATTTGTGGCAAAGTGATAGGTTAAATAAACTATAATAGAATACAACACAATAAAGGTACCTTCCCACGGCCCGTGTTAGCCGCGCCGACGACGGATCGTGGGAATGGTCGCATCCGTTGACGCACTGTGGGACGGATTTGGAAAAAGCAGACATTTTTTTTTTTAAGATATCATTATTCTCCTTTTAGCAATCGATAGTCCTAATTAAGAAGATACGATGTTTTTAACGACTTTTTGTTGTAAATGATATAATTTACGAGATATATTCATTTTAAAAAATGTATGGAGCGATATCTTATTTGCTCCATAAGTACCTACCAAGTCTTGATAGATAGTCGTAGCCTGCTGGGTTTTTGTAGGCTCTATCTACAGGTGTTTGTGTACACCATTACATAAATAACATAATAACCGGCCTGCCTTCACACGCGCCGTGGTGAGAACGGCTCGGCGCGCGGTCACGCGGGCGGGCGTCCACGGGCGCGCACGGGCGTCCTTGGCGCGGCCCGGCCTGCCATAACACGCGCCGTGGGAAGGCACCTTAAGAGTACACGATTTTTAGGGTTCCGTACCCGAAGGGTGCCAAACGGGACCCTATTACTGAGACTTCGCTGTCCGTCTGTCTGCCTGCCTGCCTGCCTGCCTGCCTGCCTGCCTGCCTGCCTGCCTGCCTGCCTGCCTGCCCCCCCCCCCCCCCTCCGGTGACAACGTAATTGTTGAATGATCCCTAACTAATTGTATAGGGTAATCTATAGGTACCTATTGTGTGGAATTTAGTGGACCAGAACTTTTTTAAATCTACTTACTTACCTAAGTAGGTACACCTACTAAATTCTTCAATTAGAAGAAAATAATTATTTAGGAACTATTCAGTACCTATTTACCTATTAAAGGCTCTTTGTATTGTTTGCAAGTTGGCAGTAGGTGGCGGCGGCGGCGGCGGCGGTAATTAACAACGGCTACTTGATATGGGAGATATCATTCATTACATTAGCAAGAGACAATTTCTAGGGTAAGCGGTAAGGGTGATTTGATGTTGATTTGTAACTACCTGCGCGGACCTACTACCCTGTATTTTGTAATAAGTATATAGGTATTGTGTAGAATGTTAGTGGACCAGAAATATCTACTTACCTAAGTAGCTAATAATTATTTCCATGATATTACAGTAAATATTGTACTGTGTGTTTTCTCTCGGCGTGTTTTGTTACTTGTTACGTTTCGTTTTACAGCTTACATTACAATCGGACGAATTATTGAAATGCTGAGTGGAACCGAATGTTTCTGACAGCTGTCAAGTCAAAAACCCAAATATATGTGTTGAATACTTGTATTGAATGAAATGATTGAAGTTGAAATGAAAACACAAAACAGAACAAACAAGGAAAGTGTTGTTGTAAATAAATAATACCAAAGAAAATATCACAAGAAAGCTACAGCAACAACCAATATTATGTCTCACATTGTGAAGGATGTGGTGCTGAAGGAGGATCATCCAAAGACCCTCCTGCTACAGAAGCACTCCGATTATTTAGCCTCGTACGGACTAAACAAAGATGACTACGAATATTGCATGACGGAATATCTCCGGATGTCTGGTATTTATTGGAGTTTGACTGCTATGGAGCTGATGGGGCAATCGTCCAGGTATGACATGCTAATTGTTAGTGTTGTGTGAAAACCGAATATGTAAGTAAAATCATGGCTTCTATGGGTGACAAAATCTTGTGTTAATTTGATACTTTTAATGGTAACCTCAATGCTAGATGAAGCCCAGAGCCTACTAAGTTGAGTCTCGTGAATCATTTTCTACAAGTACCACTACCTAAAATTAGTTGATTTGTAATTCAAATCAGATCATAACCTAGACCCAATAAACACGGTTTTTTTCTCATATTAGTTATAAACTTTTTCTGATGTTCTTCTTATGTCTGTGGTTCTCTGTTGCAGGATGCCCAAAGAAGACATAATAGAGTTTATCAAGTCCTGTCAGGACAGTGAAAGTGGAGGCTTGTCGGCAAGCATCGGACACGACCCTCATATACTGTACACACTCAGTGCAGTGCAGGTAGCTCATTCTATATCTTTAGCTAGAATTATTATCTGATATGTGCCAGCAAGATTTATCTATCATCTAAAGAATTGAAAATAATTGCCGTGTTAACTTTAATATTTCTGACAAGTTGTTTGTAGGATTACTCATTGATGTAGATCTCTAAACTATAGTGATTATATCTGTCTCTTTTACTAATTTCCTTCATTCATTACAAAAGTGTTAGATTTTTTGGCTTGACAGGCATGTTGACATTAAATTTATTTGTAATTCCCACATTCCTGATTCCAGGTGCTTGCAATGTACGACAGATTAGATGCCATAGATGTTGACGGAGTTGTCAGATATGTTGCATCCTTACAACAGGAAGATGGGAGCTTTATTGGTATGTAGGAAAAAACCATGTAATTTAATGGTGTAAGACTAGACTTTTGATAAATACTTTTGACCTTTAACAAGGTGCTAAATGGAAAATAAATAAAATGTGGCCATGTTGAGTAGTTTTTTTTTTTACTTGTGTTGTATTTAAATTGTGTTTAAACTTTATTCAGCAGCTGACAAAAGTATGCTACAAGAAAGCCTAAATCTAAAAAGATTGAAAGATGCATAGTAATATTTATTTATGCAACGAGTCTAGGAATAGGGAAAGTTGTTCATAAGTTGTTGTTATTATTATTTAAGTACTAACATAATATGGAACCTTGTGATCCAAAATAAATAGTAGATTGTTTACCAAGGGAGTAAAGGACTATTTTTAGGGCGAGAGTGTTTTTTGAATCCTGAGGGAGCGAGGGATTCAAAGTACATCACACGAGCCAAAAATAGTTTTTACTCCTGAGGTGGACACTCTACTTTTCATCACCCTCTATGAGAAAAGTAGTAAGTAATCACTAAAATAACATACATGTACCTATACAGGGTGTAGGGTGTACAGTAAGCGGAAAGAGGGACATCATTCTGAACAACTTTCACTATGGGACTGACTTGATCAGAGCAACTTTATTTTCATTAACTCAGTACATTTCGGGCCTAGCGCTCAGCTGATCTGTATGGTGGAGTGAAAAATAATGTTGCTCTGATCAAGTCGGTCCCATAGTGAAAGTTGTTCAAAATGATGTCCCTAACAACCTTCTTTCGGCTTGTACATCCCTTTCTGTTACACCCTATATTTATTTACACAATTGTCGTGATATGTTGTGTGTGTGTATGGTTAGTTGGAAGAAATCTCTTGTTATCTATTATAAGTTTTCTGTATGTCATTCTTGAGTTAGTACAATAAAGAAATTACGAATTACGAATATGTCCTCCACATAGTTACAGCTTGTTTAGTATTGGCTAAATCTTGAAAATTGGTTCAAAAGCATTTTCAGATAAACACTTTGTTCCTCTTGAATTTTTCTACAGGATTACAATTTACATCCCTATATTCCTCGTAATTTTATTGGTAACAGATCTTGTATTTGTCATTCGCGTTTGTTGTTATCATCTGGAGACACTCACTTTCACTCATATTCTTTACTCATATCCGCAAACGAAATTAAAATAATTACAGCATTCAGATTCGGCGCACTTTGTTTACAAATTTTTCACAACTTTTTTAATTATTTGGTCCGTGCATAGATTAATAAAGAGTTAGGAGTTTGGTCCGTGTTTCGATATCAATTCTGTAAGGTTGTTTCTCTGTTGGCACCAATGCAATGTTTAGAATCGATCTCTCTTCAATTGGGTCTGTCAGCCTGAGTGGTGGCGAAACTGATTAGTGACAGCATTTTTTTTCTTTGTACTGGCAACAAATTTGAAAAGTTACTTTTAATCCCTAGGGACTAAATGACCTACTTTAGTCCCCGTTTGCCGGGACTAAAGTAATATTTTTGAATAGATGTGATGAAAAATTTATTATTATTACTATAATGATGTGTATTCCCCAAAATATGGTCAGCTAAATTCACCCAGTAATAATTTTGAAGATATAAGATAAGATTAGCGTTTATACAGACGTCACAATACACAAAACAGAAACACAGTTCAAAGCAGAAGTAAATGAGACAGAAGAAATTATGCAAAAATAGAAGGTTTAGAAAAACAAAGTAATACAAAATAAGACTAGTTCTAGTGTCTTGTCCGCTCCACTACTGCGCGGCAGAAGCATATTTGTGCCAGAGATAATGTATTGTGTACGGTATGGCGACGGTGAAACGGTTCCGACTTCCGGCTCATCATATGCTACAGCAAGATCTGTGCTGGTATTCTGTTGCGTATAAATATTACATTGTCATCCTGCACCCGTAGCACGCCTGCCCCCGAGTCGTCTCGCGAGAGTGAAGGACAGAGCGTGCGCTTTACAAGTCTCTGTCCCTCATCTTCCGAGACAAAGCCCCCGCGCTTGGCATGCTACGGGTGCTCAATATGTATATCTATATTTCAGGCGACAAATGGGGCGAGGTGGACACGCGATTCTCGTTCTGCGCGGTGATGACCCTCTCGCTCCTGCACCGGCTGGACGCCATCAGTGTGAGCAGGACGGTGGACTTCGTGCTCAGCTGCATGAACTTCGATGGCGGGTTCGGCTCCAAGCCGGGCTCCGAGAGCCACGCAGGTGCCACCTTCATCATCAGTCGTCAGAGTTGTTCACTGCGGAGTGTAGGCCTCATGTACACGGCATTCAACTCAACCGTACCAAACGCCAATACATACTACGCGACCGCTACCATTAGGCACATGACAGCTTAGCCATTCAAGCCAAACAGCATGCCTGTCATGCGCCTAAACTTACTGGTCCAGTTGTAGGATCACGCCCGCACCGTCCGTTGGCCTTTTTAAGGCGACTACTAGCGATTTCGGCCTGTATGTACCTATGTACACATCTGTTTTTTCTTAGAACATCTAAACTACTACAGATTACACGACAACCAAATAAAGTATCGTTAGTAGCGTCTTGATCGTTAGCTGGTTATATACTGTGTGACGTCACACTACATTCAATATGGCGATGACGTCGCAATAAAAGTTATCGCTAGCAGGCGTGTGACACTCCGCTCTTTACCTGCAAAGCCACAAGTAGATCCGCGGCCCCGCTGCACGGCCCGGCTCAGTGGGTTGCCGAGCGCCGCGCGGGTTGCACGTGCCGGTCTATCTAGCCCCGCGCGCCCCGCGTGTAGTTACTTACTAAAATGAAGGCGAACGAAGAGCTTTGTTTGATGACGTTTCGTCACTGCACAGATGAATAAAGGTCACTGTCCTACTGACTGTCGATAGGATTTCTGGCCATTATGTAAAAGGTTAGGTAGGTACCTATACTACCTAAATGTTATTCACAAATCTAGAATAATAAATAGTAAGTGGTTCGTAGTTAATAAGTAAATATTCAGTTTTATTTGTCACAAGAGACAACCCTTAGTTTCACGGGCCGCTTCAGACGAGGATAGAGTTACGCGACAGAAAGAGAGGCAACTTTTAGGCAAGTAATCGAAGTGCGGGCGCCGCGCTACACAGCATGAATTGTACTTTGTTGCGTTGTAGCAAGGGTCGCTTTTTAGTTGAACGATTATGTACAGTGTCCAATCTGTTCCTAATTCTTTATTAATCTGTGTCATTGTTCGGGTGGTAGGTAGTAGTCGTAAAGCTGTGTCAGAGCAGAGGCCCTAAGTCAGCTTGATAACTTCTGGCGGTGTCGGGCTGGCTGGCTCGACACCCCCCCCCCCCCCTCCCCACCAACCCGCACTGAGCCAGCATGCTGGAGTATGGTTCAATCTCGCTCGTATCCGACGAGGGCCCGTGTCCCTCGCTGGGGATATTAATGGGCTACATATTATTATTATTTAATACTAATAAGGCAAGTGTGTGTGCAGGTCTGATCTACTGCTGCGTGGGCACGCTGTCGCTGTGCCGGCGGCTGTCGCGCGCGCGCGCCGACGAGCTCGCGTGGTGGCTGTGCGAGCGGCAGCTGCCGAGCGGCGGACTCAACGGCCGCCCGGAGAAGCTGCCCGACCTCTGCTACTCCTGGTGAGTGTTGCACGCGGCTGGAATTTGCGCCTGCCCCCTTCTTTTCATGCCCCGCGCTATCTGATCCTCTGTCCTGAGGACATAAACTGACGACAAGCTATGGCGACGATGTCATCCGTCCAGCTGGCTTGTAGTCTGCCCGCTGCACGTCTAGCGGCTCTGTGTAACCACCTGTGTATTCATTTGGTCTACTGCTGTATTTACTTTAAGTCAACAGTTTTATGCCAATACAAAGCCTGCCCTAGCTTAGCGTAGCGCTCGACACAGAAATCATTATCTTAGTCACACTAGTGTACTGTGGGTCAATTCAACATGCAAAACGCAAATAACGTTCGCACGAAACGCTAGGAAAATGTATGCGATTTGACATTTCGAGACGCAAGGTGGCGTGACCAATTGTCAAATCGCATACAATACTTAAGGTGCATACTAACTGACGTTACGTTACGCGTTGAACAGCGAGCATTACACGCTACACAGCGAGCAGTCATGCAGTCAGTAGGGAAACCAGCGAGCAACGAGCGTCAACTGTTCCCGGCTTCCTGCTCGATGCTCAACATGTCATGTAAATGCTCACTGTGTAACGCGTAACGTAACCTCACCTTTAGCGTTTTGTGCGAACGTTATTTGCGTTTTGCATGTTGACTAGTCCCACTGCTGATAGTAACAGATGTGGTGTCATCAGGTGGGTGCTGTCAGCTCTCTCGATGCTGAACCGCGTGCACTGGGTGGACGCGCGCGCGCTGCGGCAGTTCATGCTCGCCTGCCAGGACGCGGAGTCCGGCGGCTTCAGCGACCGCCCGGGCGACGTCAGCGACCCCTTCCACACGCTGTTCGGGCTGGCGGGGCTCTCGCTGCTGGGCGACCCGGCCGTCAAGCGGGTCAGCGGGTCAACCCCGTCTACTGCATGCCGCAGGAGACCATCGACCGGCTGAAGCTCGACCCGGAGATACTGAACATTTAGCGATCATGCCAGCCAACATACCGCCGCCGCCGCCGCTCCGTGCGGTCTGACGTCTTATAGCACTCAAGCAGTGGGACTGTGTCTGTCTAATAAATATATTACGTGAAGATTGTGAACGAGAGATCGAGTTATATTGAATATAAGTGTGCCTCTGCAGCACCGTGATGAGAAGTGACTTGCAGTGTTTCTGTACCTATCATTATCTGCATAGAAATTAAGAATAAATGTGATGTTTATTTATATTTTAACACTCTTGTTTTAATCGCTGATTGTTGTTGTATCTAATGGCAACACTACACTTCGTTAGCGTTATTTGTTATGCGCGTTGTTCAGCCGCATATATTATATAATAATTCGTTTATACATATCTGCTTTATTCGCACGCATAACGGCGCGGCGGCGTGGACAGTGGACAGTGGACAGACGACGCGCCTGCGAAGACGCGCTCTCGCCGCCTTGCATAATCATATGTATGATGATTAAGTTTTGGTCTTATTGCTCATTAATAAAATCTCATATTAAATTACAACGGATCGGATGGTTTTCATCGCGCCCGCACAGCACACGCGCCCGCGCAGCCAAATCGTATGTAAAATCATAGCAAGACGGTGAGAGCGCGGCTTGGCGGGTGCTTAGTGTGCGCGGGTCGACTGAACACGCCCTGAGATCATATTTGGTGTTCGCTCACGTAACTAATATTTGCCGCATAACGAAGCGTGGTGCCGCCATTAGTTTCTCCCTCATTTGTGTTTCGTGTTTCGTATATATTCGTTACACATGTGTATCGAATTTAGTAAATCGTTTCAACGCTCGGAGTTTATATTATTGTTTTGGTCACAGATACTATAATATTATACTAATACAGATAGAAAGGAGGATACAAACTCTATGAGATAGACCACCTAGAACAAAATATAACACCGGCGTAAACTAAGATGCTACGGAAGCTTCTTTAGTTCGACGCCATTATCGCTTGGTGCAGCACCATAGAAAAATTGCAAATACCACGAGATGGTGCTTAGATAGGTACATAGATAGGATTTATTCTAAGATTAGCGCCACCTATAAGTATGTTAATTGAAACCATCATGGCGTTGTACAAATCTTACTCCTCATGCCATCTCTTTTTTACGAAGGGTTACTAATTCTAATTTGTATGGAATGAGTCTCAGAACATTAACTAAAGAGATGAGCACCCTGTGTTTTGGTTGAGTCGTTGACTCTATTTAATGATTCCATGGTAGAAAATCTAAACAGTAGTGGCAACACTGACACTGTCAACAGCTGTCAGTTGCCGAAATGTAAACATAACCTCTAACTCAGGAAATAAATCGCGTTAAAATACTCTTTAATATTGTAAACAGCATCAAAATCTTGCTAATAATGAGCTGTATTCATTGTTTTCAGTACTTCGTATACAGTTTTTGTATCAACTTCTTTATTGTTCTCCTTTACGTTATTTATTACAGCGATTTCTTAGCGCCCGGTTATTATACAGAAATAAAGGGTGAATATGATTATATCATTGGTGAGTAATAGTACACGCATTATATATAATGTAACTTATAGTTACAAGGGTCAGACAACTTAATTTAACATGAGAATAATATAATAACATACCCTCAACTAAGCTCATTTGGAACTTTTATTATCAGTTTGTCCCTCTGAGTAGGAGATATGAAATCAATCTTTCGAGAAAATAGTTGATGCTGTTTTTAGTAAGTACTTAAATAATTATTAATCTGTTTAGTAAATAATTTTTAAGTAAGTATACATAAGTATTTAAAAATTGTTCTAAAATTTAGAAACCATGTAACTATATATTTTTTTCAGTTGGTGCTGGTACTGCTGGCTCAGTCATCGGACACAGAATCAATAAAGAAACAAATTACACCTTCATAATACTAGAAGCTGGCGGTCACGGCCACCCAGTACTAGACATACCTGTAGCTGGTCCGTTACTGCATGGCTCTGTCTTTGATTGGCAGTATGAAACAGTGCCACAGAAACATGGATGCTTTGCTATGGATCATAAGGTGAAGGTAACCAAAGAGCCTGAAATACAAAACAAGTTCTTTAAAATTAGATATTTTGCATTTACATTGTGACTTTTTTTTTAGAAATGCAAGCTTCCCCAAGGGAAAATAATTGGAGGTTCCTCAAAGCTCAACAACATGGTACATGTCAGGGGAAACTTAACACATTATGTAGACTGGTTCCACCAAAAATATAGCAAAGAATACATACAAAGTCAGTTTGAATATATTGAGAAGGAAATTATACAATTAGATGACATCAGATATGAGAGTGCCCTCACTGATGCAATATTAGAAGCTGCTCAAGAACTAGGGTATGAACACATTGATGTAAACTCGAAATATTCCAAAGGATTTATGAAGAGTAAAGTTTCCCAAAGAAATGGCAAGAGATGGTCCACTTCAGAAAACATTGATTTTGAACTAGTTGTCAGTAAGGCTTTTGTAGAGAAAGTTGACATAGATAAGCACAGAACAGCAACCGGAGTCACATTTATAAGACATGGTAAGAAGTATACTGTTAAAGCCAAGAAAGGAGTAATTCTGTCTGCTGGTACTTTCAACTCTCCAAAAATATTACAACTGTCTGGAATAGGACCTACAAAAATACTAAAACATGTAAATATACCAGTTGTGAAGGAGTTGCCTGTTGGGATGAACTTACAAGACCATGTTACCACTGGACTGGATCTGATCCTGTTCAATACCACACTGAACATAGCAGCCACAGACATGCTGAACCCACTCTACATGTACCAGTACTTCCTGCACGGCAAGGGACCATTGACGACCCCCGGCTGTGAAGTGGTTGGCTTTTTATCAACCAAGAATAATTCTACGCCCGACTTGCAATTCATGGTGTTACCTGTGGGTATATCCTCAGACAGAGGAAGCCATTTGCGTAAAAGTTTAGGTATTAACGACGAAGTATGGCTGTACTTCGCCCAAACATTCAACAAACACACAGCCACTATTTTGCCAATTTTGTTACACCCTAAAAGCAAAGGGGAAGTTTACATACAATCAATAAATCCTTTCGAATCACCTCGGATTGATCCTCAATACTTATCAGACAAAGATGATGTAGAAACTTTGGTGAAAGGTTTACATCTGGTCAAAGATTTTGTCGAGACCAAAGCCATGAGAGACATCGGTGCTCACCTCAATTCTAATAAGTTTCCAGGTTGTGAAGCTTACGAAATATTCAGTGATATTTATTGGGAGTGTTATTTAAAACAATTGACTTTGTCCAGCTACCACCCAGTAGGCACCTGCTCCATGGGTCTGCCGGGAGACAAGACTGCTGTGGTGGACACCAACTTCCAAGTTATTGGAATCGACAGGTTGTACGTCGCCGATGGCTCAGTGCTGCCAACTCTACCAAGTGGAAACATAAACGCAGCAATTGCTATGATGGCTAATATGTTCTTTGAACAAAGTATCAAGCACACAAGTATTGAAACAAATAGGAGCTGCCGCAGAGAGGCTTATATTTGGAACATTTTCCTTCGGCCGAATGTGTGTGAAAAGTTCGAAGTGATTTAAATGAAGCGATGAAGTGTAGTATTTTGTGGTACTATAATTTTACAAGATTTGCAAAGAGAATTAGAATGGACAATATAGTTTATAATTGAAACAAAAAGTAAACTTAAGAAAAAACCGACTTCCACAAACCCTATTTGATTAGATTGAGTTTAATACAAACTGTAACCCCTTATCCCCCCACCCTTGGGGAATTAATTTTGTCAAATCCCATCTCAGTGCTACCCCACGCTACTAAGGAACCTCTGTACAAAGTTTCATGGCTCTAGGTCCACCGGTTTAGGCTATGCGTTGCCTGCCCGTCAGCCACGCATTGTATTTGTACCTAGTATTGAGCAGATCTGGCGGCCATATGTGGTCTTCATCAGCAGTTCCGCATCACAATATTATGCTTACCATGTGCATTTGCACGAGTTATTATGAAAAACACAAAAATCACTATAGGTCTGCCTATAATATTTGAAGAGTTCCCTCAATTTCTCCAGGATCCCATCATCAGATCCTGACCTGGTGTCAATGGGACCACCCTTGAAGTATTACCTATACGCCGAAAAAAGATTTGTTCAAATCGGTTCATAATTGGCGGAGTTATCGCGTAACAAACATAGAAAAAATAAAAAAAAAACGCGTGTAGCACCGTACACGTGTTAGAAGTAAAACTTCTGTAGCTAGATCATTAAGTGGTACCTATACTATATACACCTATACCTACCTATACTAAAAGAGATTTAAATTTCCAATTTTGAGATCCAATCTCTGCTTCAAGTTACTTTTAAGTTTCAGACGTCCGATTATTTGAAATTATTTTATACTTGTACTTACTTTTAATACGTCATGTCATTTATTTCCCACCATTCCTTATCTACAATTTGTCGCGCTCGTGGTGATATACTTAACTCATTCAATAGTGTCACTACTATTTGCATCTCGCTCAGATTATATACCATCTGACGTCACGTCTTTAAGCCGTCTCGCTCAAATGTATGCATTGCTTTGCTTGTTTTAGAAATCCATATCGACCCGTGTGACATTGATGAAACTCTTTTCTTACAAACTGTATGGATCGCATCGCACAGCTGTCAAACATAAGTTCCGGTTCCAACAAAGAGGTTGAACGAAGTAGTTTGAGTCATGTCAGGCGACGGCGGCGGCGCCATCTTGGCCATACCGGAAATCAAGAACTCGTGGAAGAATGCTTAAAATAATTTTTATTTGTTAACGTTTCATCAGGTTTTTCTCTCACTAATTAACATTCTTTATTGTACGAATGTATTATTATCTTATCTGATTAGTTAAAAACCGTATTGAAAATAGTTGCGGTTTTAAAAGTCTTCAGCCGACCCTGACGTCACCGATTCCAAATTCCGTTACATTTCTTAGCCACTCGTGATAGCACCCGGCTAGTAGCGATTGAAAAGCAAATATATGAATAACCCACAGTTGAGAGGTTAAATAAATTTTACCCCCGTGCCCCAAGAAGTTTTACTTCAAAAAAAAAAACATACGGGTCGAATTGAGAACCTCCTCCTTTTTTGAAGTCGGTTGAAAATAAGAGAAACTTAAAGATATTTTTATACCATTTATTGATATTTTAAGGACACTTCTAACATGAAATAAGTAGGTACATATTGCGAACATTTGAGCTTGGATACTAAAACAACCACCTCTCTACAATATCGTTTATGTAAATTAATGATTCGTTATTATTATTATAGTTAACTGATTTTAAATATAAATATAACATTTATGCACAATACAACTGTGCCATCCCAAGCTCTCCTTCACGATCACCGGTCACGCACGCGGCACGGCACAGTGAACCATCTTTATATTGGGGCATAGAGTCCGAGAATAGAATACGATACATACAATGAAACCCTCAAAATACCTACCTAATTATCGTTACAGCTTGATTAGAATGACAGCTCACTTATGTCATAGCTCATCCATCATATAGTAAGAGAAACTTACACACGAACGGCGATGCCAACCCACGCTAAAGACTATTTTAATACAGACGTTTTAAATGACTAGATATCTTTTAGAATCCAAAAAAGACACTCATTGGACGGAAGAGTTTATCTTACAATTTCCAAATACTATTCGATATTTACTCCTTTTCTCCACTAGGTACATAATGTATAGTTTGTGCTGTTAATTAAAAATTACACATAGGTAAATGATCTAATAAGTAATATAAAATATGTAGATTTATATATAAATAACGGCAACCTACTTTTTGTGCTGAGCAATTATTACTTACCAATTTCATGCAGTTTCTGCATTTTTAGGGTTCCGTACCCGAAGAGTGCCAAACGGGACCCTATTACTAAGCCTCCGCTGTCCCTCCGTCTGTCCGTCCGTCTGTCACCAGGCTGTATCTCATCATGAACCGTGATAGCTAGACAGTTGAAATTTTCACAGATGATGTATTTCTGCTGCCGCCGCCGCTATAACAACAAATAGTTCCTAAAAACAGATTATATTTTGCCGTTTTTATAGATAATGGTACGGAACCCTTCGTGCGCGAGTCCGACTCGCACTTGGACGGTTTTTTAAATATTATGTTAATGGACGGTTCTTCTGATATATTTTCAATCATAATTATGATTATACATTATTATTGCCACACATAAAATTACCTAATTCTAATTTTGTACAAATCTAATACTGAGCGGTAAAGGTCTTTTAGCAATTTATGTACAAATTTCCAGTAAAGGAAGGTCTAATTATTTAGTATGTTGAATAGCAAGTAATTGTAGATACTTTACCAGAAATTTGTCATCATAGAGCACATTCCAATTTGTCATAGAGCACATTCTAATTTCTTCGATAAAGTGCTTTTAATTAATACTGATATACGATAGAAACAAGAGAGACACTACAATAGTATCTAATACTTCCGAAGTTCACATTTATGTAAAATCATAATAAAGTGAGCAATTTTGAGCAAAATAGACACACCAATGTTTATTGTGCAACACTACACATACTTACATACATAAATTAACACGTATTTTTTAGTTAATTTATATGTATACTTTAATAAGCTCCTCGAAGGTTCTCCTGCTCCTAAGATTCTTAGTGCATATTAAAGGTCAATTTAAAATCATAGCAACCTAACTTTATTTTATAGTCATTTAGGTACTTCAAAAAGCTATATAAAAGTAAACTCTTTTCAGGAATGACTAGATTTCATAATTGTACTTTGTAATTTAGTTTTAACAAAGTTAAAGCAAAATATCGATTAATATTTAGTCGCGATAAGTTAATGCGTCGTGTCAATTATATCGGGCATACTTAGGCATTCAGGTTTAACAATCATATCATCACATCCCAAAAACCTTTGCCTGCCTTAAGACAACCAAACTCCTATTTACCGCGAAATCCCGAATCATAAAATGCTAATATACCAAAAATCTACAACGTACTTATTTCTCCAACATCTTTCTTTATCCTTCTACCTTCCTACCTTCTACCCAATCTCATTGTCCATGTATCAAACGTCCTATCCTGTCACACTATTAACTCGAAGTACTGATGTGTCGTTGACGGAAATACTGCCCCCATACACTATATGGCAATATTGCCGGACAAATGTTAATATTGCCGGTAATGGCACATCAGTAACTCCTAGGAGGTTGCTCGCTTACTTGAAGCAGGAGTCGAGGTAGTTGTCGAACATGTCTAGCTGCAGGTCGTCCCAGTCGGTGGGGTGCAGCAGCAGCGAGCTCAGGTCCTCGTCTGCGGAGACGCACACGAGCGGCGGCGGCTCCGCGGGCTCCACGATCACGTTGGCGCCCACCGAGCCCGACAGCGGCGCCGCCATGTCCGACAGCCCCAGGCTCAGCTCCGGCAAGTGGATCTCTACCCCCTCGCTCATCTCGCTCATCACGTCGATCAGCTCTACTTGAAGCTGAGGAATATTCGACACGGCGATGCATTCCTCCGACAAGACTGTCTTCTCTTGTCGGGTCGGTTCTGTGCATTTCTTCTTCTTGTGCGGTCGGTTCGAGATCCGTTTGGTTCCCTCCAGGTGCGCTAGGTCTAACTTCCAGAATCCGCCCTTCCCCGGCTCCTGTTTTGAGCGAGGCACTTTGACGAACACTTTGTTAAGTGACAAATTGTGCCGTATTGAATTCTGTAAAAGAAAAGCCTCACTTTAATGATCATTCAAAATCACAACAGAGAGATAAGGTGAGTGCGCATTTTGTTATGAGTAACCGCGATCCTCAATTAATTTACCAATAAAACTGATAAGATATCATAATCGGATTAGCAGCTTCAACGTTTATTAAATCCATAAGTCCCCCTCGCTACACGCTACCGTGTGAATCGTGTGATATGATAATGCGCTCACCTGCCATGTGGGGTCCGCGTTCCGGTAATATTTGAAGTTTTCTCTTATCCAGTTGTAGATCGCCGAGAGGGTCATTTTGTCGTCGTTGTATCTCATGGCCATGCAGATCAGGGTGCTATACGAGTACGGAGGCTTCAGCTCACTGTTCGATCGGTAGTCGTCTCGGTGTTCGGTGAAATCCTTCTGACATTTAGCTATGGTTTGATTGAATTTCTGTAGCCTCGTGTTGGGTTGCGTCTTAGTCGGCGGGTTCGGGGACATCGGCGTCATCGGGAACTGTGGCAGGGACATTATGTTCGTTATGTTTTGCAGCCACGTGAGATTCGTCAGGTCGGTCTCTTCGTCGTCCATTTTGGTCTCTTGCCGCTTCGTCTTGCAGGGGACATGTGTCGCGGGTTCTGCGGGTTGCGGCGCGGGTGTGTCGAGTTGCTCGAACACGTACTCGATCTCAACGGTGTGCGAGGACTCGGGCACGGCGTGCTCCTCGGCGAGGTGGTCGCCGCCGCCGCCGCCGTCGCCGTACAGCTCCAGCGCGGCCGCGTCCAACATCTCGCCGGACGCCGGCGACAATCCCGACGTGATGTGCATTATCTTACATCGCTTGCGCTAACTGCAAATTGCGACATAACGATGACTCACACTTGAACATTTAATTGCAAAACAAATGGAAACAAAACACTATAATAGCATTTCAAAAGTCCTTTAAACCTTTAATTGAAATTGAGAAATCGCAAGGAGCAGTCTATCCGCAATTTCTTACCTGGTGGGTGGAGAGTGGTGTCCAGGGCGTCCATCCAAGATGCCGGACAATCGATCGGGTGACGTAGGTCTGGTCAGCCCCCCACCCTGCCTGGCCTGACTGCGAGCTGGGCCGCGGTTGGTTCGCTTGTGAGCTCCGGCCGCGTGTTCACTCCGCGAGTCGCGGCACGCTCGGGGCGAGCAGGTGCGCGGACCATTGTGCCCCCACAGGTGTGTGGTAGCGATCGATACGCCACCCGCCCGCCGCCGCCACCGCCGCCGCCGCCGCCGCCATACTACCCGCATGGCCGATTTGGACAATTAGTCACGGTTATCGGCGACTTGCTCGGCTGTTATCGCGGGTCTTGCTATCGGAAGACGCGCTGCTTGGGTAGATAGATGGGTTTGTGCGGGTGATTGAATTTCTAAAATAGAGGCGTTAGGTGTAGGCGTATCAACTAATTTGCTTAGTCTGTTTTACAAAGAACACCGTCGACCTTGTGTCGTGTCGTTTCGGTTCATAAATGTCTCTTTCGATAGCTGTTTTACCTAACTACAGCGAAAGCAAAAGGAGGGTTATGATTTTAGCGGATATATTTAAACGACCCCACATGTAACATGTTAAACCTTCACTTAAGTCAATACCGATATTTACAACCCCATACGAGCACTTTGGCCGAAGTGGTATCGAACAGCAGCTTGTTTTCTTTGCCCCTCGACGCCCCCTCGCTCGTGTGCTTAGCACTAAACTCAATGGACAAAATCAACAGTGACTGGTGGGGGGTGGACAGCGAAATGTAATCAAATCAAGTATCGTCCACTTTATGGTCCTTCGAAGACGAGTACAGCTTTATAGACGGAGCACATAAAAGGGTTATTGTCCCGTGGGTCGGTCAACTTAAAATGTTTTACTGTGGCACTAGAGCCTTACGATTGAGTCATTTCTAGTGCACCTCATCTAAGATTAAGTCATTTCATATTTCATGGATGAAACAACAACAGTGGGGACAAACTTGGTAAAGATTTAACTTAGTAATGTTTGGTATTAACTTACACTCTAAGCTAATAAATAATTGAAAGTAAAACAATAATAAGTAGCCTCCTAACGACCTGCGTTCTACTGGTAGTAACTTTTCTTACTTACTTCTTACTCTGAAACAATCGTGAAAATATAAAAAAACCGGCATAAAAAGGATAGTTGGAAACGTCCTAACTCGCTGCTTTTCAGTTGTACGGAAGCTCTATAGAACCGTTCACCCGCACTAACTACTTACACCCAAAGCTGCTGAAAGGCGATTGTTAGAGGTCATTACTCTGGGAAGGTCACCAGTACGACCGCGGCATGACCTACTGATTTTAGGAAACGCAATAAAACAAGTGGATGATTAGGTAGGTAAGTCCATGCTTCTTTGGAGCGATATACTTATGCGAATTATTAACCCAGGTAGGTAGGTAAATCCATAGGTACAAATGTCTCTTTGTAACGGTTTTTTAACCCCCTAAACCTGTCTTCTTTAAAGCAAACTTTCCCTCAACATTTTAAAAATTCAAATCTCTATTTCAACGAACTATTTCATTTCATCCCCAATTCCTCAAAACCCAAAGTGGATATTCAAATGCAGATCGACCCCTGGTTACGTGCAATTACCCGGTACTGTTATAGTTAGTTTAGTAGGGAAGGGAGTGCAGGTATGAGTTCAAGAAATGCTATTTTAGAGCGTGCTTATTCTACGAGTTGTAGGGAGCGAAGTCGTAGAGCATTGGTGTAGCTTAGCTGGAGCGTTCCGGGATACTCTGGAGCGGTGTCTGGTACGTTCCGGTCGGGTGCTCTGAACACGTGTCATGCTGTTGTTGATGCGGTATCGAGCGGTACTGCACGGGGTGACGGGGGCATGGGGGCGGAAAGCGCGGGAAACTAGTCTGTTTTGTTCTAGCATTGCCGCGAAAATATAACAATGCTTTGGAAGCAATCTATTTGCGTGTGCGAATATATATGACAGACAATTGACACTCAAAGTTTAGCTGTAAGTTTATCAGACACTTTAGTGAAACATGGCATGTTCCATTAAGAGACCGGTGACCGCGTGAATTTCCCATACAAACGTAATACAAAAATCATTTGAATTTGAGAAATAGATTAACGTATTTAGACTGTTAAACGGATTGATATACTGTTTACGCAGGTTCCTGCTCTGTATACCAGGGTTCCTCTTCAACCAATTTAAAAATTATTTATTATTATTATTATGAGCCTGCAATATCCCACTGCTGGGCAAAGGCCTCTCTCCCCCTCTTCCACTCCATTCGATCTTGAGCGGTCTCCTTCCACTCTTTATCCCATAGACCCAACTCATCACTCATTTAAAAATATTTTTAAGTAATTTGGAAATTCACGCGGTCACCGGTCTCTTAATTGTGTTTTAATTTTAAAGCGCATCTGACATGTCAGATAATAAGGGAAAATACATTACGCTGTGTGCAACATTACGCTGTGTGCAACGCTGTAATGTATTTTCCCATATGAGGTGGCAGAGGCAGGTTGTGCCCATTTAGCCAGAACTCCCGTGTAACGCCTCAGTTGCCCCGGTCACGCCAATCGAGTGGAATTCAACTAATTTGCATGAGTACCGAAAAACTTGTACTCATCATCATTTTCACACGAAGCAAACACTTAAATTAAAACCTTTCACTTGTTACCCCCGACATAAACAACCTAGGGGCAGTCCCTTAACTGGAACTCGGGCGTCGGGACATATGGAACACAAAATGTACTTACTTATATTTAGAAGCAATCGTGCACGGGTTCCGTAGCTGTAGACGCATTAAGAACCTACACTATGAATGCTGCTGATGAACCAATCTGAATATAATGTATTATCTGTGGTATATGTAAGGACATATTTATGAATAAGGTATTTTGTTGAACAGTTCATCGCACGATTAACTATGGAAATCTTCACTGAAGTCGTCCTTATTTGATCATATGTGGCTGAATCTGAATATGGCAGTAAATCTAAGTTTAGATAAATATCTGATCGACTGTGGCGTGGATGGATTGTGTAGATTACACAGCCTGTGAAATCTTTGGTAGTAATACTGATTTCATATTATGACATCTACAAATGCGGGTTCTTAAAATCCTTTGAGGAACCCTAAAGTTCCCCGACTGCGTGTTCGCGTCACGTCCACTTATTAGGGCCATTGCACACCAGCCGCCGACCATGTCATTACATTAGTATTGGTTTGATTGCCCATCACCGACCGTGTGCCGGCGCCGGCAATGAAACAGGACATTGTGTAATGTGCTCTTTATTCTCTGATACAAAAATATAAATAGTGCCTAAGTATCTATCCACAATGGATAGGACATATTTGGCAGTTTCTTATACAATTTATACAAAATGTTTCTTTACAAACATAAAAAAATTAATGCTTTGAATTTATATTTCCGTTACTTAATCCTAAATCATATCATATCCAATCAATTACATATACAGACGTGGAAATCAAGTTACACCTTTTTGTACTTCTAACTATTCTTATGTATTTCGTAAACTTGTCGCGATGGCTCGTCACCGCTTCAAGCTCGATCCAACCAACACACTCTCTATGAATAGCTGCGCACGCTCACTATAACTTTGCTTGTGTTTGGTTTGTATTATCTATCACTACCCCCTTATTAATAAAAAGTTAATCTAGACAGCTGTCTAGCTCTGTCCTGTTCCGCCGCTCGGAGTAACTTTTTAGTGCTTTTTATTAATAAGGGGTTAAAAGGTACGCTTACACGGGTACTTGTAAGGTACGCTTACACGGGTACTTGTAAGGTACGCTTACACGGGTACTTGTTAAGGTACGCGTACACCGGTACTTGTTAAGGTACGCTTACACGGGTACTTGTTAAGGTACGCTAACACGGGTACTTGTAAGGTACGCTTACACGGGCACTTGTTAAGGTACGCTTACACGGGTACTTGTTAAGGTACGCTTACACGGGTACTTGTTAAGGTACGCTTACACGGGTACTTGTTAAGGTACGCTTACACGGGTACTTGTTAAGGTACGCTTACACGGGTACTTGTTAAGGTGCGCTTACACGGGTGCTTGTTAAGCAATAATTGCCCTGCCCTGGTAGAACATAGACAACTTTATATCCTTTATCATCTGCATTTGTATGTACCTACCTGTGTTCATTCAAATTGAATTGAATTTCAACTGTAATTCCAACAAATTGCGGCAATTTTTCCAGGACATTACTTTCCATTGCTCTGGGCCCGAATTCTACTGTTCACAAGCATACGACAAGCCTGGCACAAACTTCAATACGAGGTATTTGGTATTCTACTAAAACCGGAATCCAATTCACAAGCGCCAGCGTACTTCGTATTCTACTGGCCAAAACTTACTTACGCTGGCGTCAAACTGGCCAGCGTAAGTACGTTTTGGAAAATAGAACGAAGTACGCTGGCGTCAAACTGGCGCCAGCGTAAGTACGTTTTGGACGGTAGGATACGAAGTACGCTGGCTTCACGCTGGCCTCGTATTGAAGTTTGTGCCAGGCTTGTCGTATGGTTGTGAACTTAGTAGAATTCGGCCCCTGTTGTAGCGGTATCTCTAACTACAACAACTATTGTTGCCTTTGCGGTAAATCGCTAGATGATTGTTTAGCTGTGAGTGGTGAAATCGCGCAATTTCAGCTGCCCGTGTAAACGTACCCTAAGCTGAGCAAGTATCTATTATCAACGGGAGGTCACTGCAGATGTTCAAGGAACCACTTGGCTCCATTGATGAGGTGGTCCATCTCGTGCGGCAGGGAGGGACAGGGAGTGGTTGTCGTCGTACAGGTACACCCTGACACAGACATGACACAACTGTTAGTCTAATAAGTATCTACAGGGCATAATGAATAAAGACAAGCATAATATCCAGTGATCGGAGTAGGCAGAGCTATTTTATGTACTTGCCATATGTTAAGAATAATATGGATACTCCCGAATCTCAGGATTTGAATTGAATTCTAGTGGTGCAGAAAGAGACAAAAACAGGTGGGTCACTCTTGTTTTCGTTTCGTTTCGAGGAACACCCCGCTATTGTTTTTGTTTGGCGATATCACGACGAGTTTCAACAAAGCGGCAACGTCGCACGTTAGGAAAAAAAGTTTGGCAACGTGGTTGCTGATATAAAATTTACAATGTCGCTCATGCGCTTATTGCCTTACATAAACCATGTTTTATACTTATTGATAAAACAATTATATTTATTAAAACCCCGGAGTATCAGTCCCAATACCATGGATTATCCATAATAATATCAATGTTTGCGGTCAATGAACCTAAATAGCTCTGCCTACTCCGATCACTGATAATATCGTATCAGCTTATGAGTCTTTCGGAAGAAATGGTAGAAAATAAATGATGGCAACATTTGCAGACTATTGCTTGTTCTTGTTAAATGATATATTGAGTTTGTCTATCAGAAATCGCCCTATTAGTATGCTAATATGTCACATACGTTAGGTTTCTCTTATTTTCTATAATTTTTCAACCGACTTCAAAAAAGGAGGAGGTTCTCAATTCGACCCGTATGTTTTTTTTTTTTTTGTTTTTTTTTTTTTCTATGTTTGTTACGCGATAACTCCGCCAATTATGAACCGATTTGAACAAATCTTTTTTCGGCGTATAGGTAATACCTCAAGGGTGGTCCCATTGACACCAGGTCAGGATCTGATGATGGGATCCTGGAGACATTGAGGGATCTCTTCAAATATTATAGGCAGACCTATAGTGATTTTTGTGTTTTTCATAATAACTCGTGCAAATGCACATGGTAGCATAAT
>OY735264.1:104679-147065 GCA_963457715.1 Argyresthia albistria
ATCCGCGATCCAGGATCGTGGATGTCTGTCGAGCTGTAATCCTCACGTTTGAAAACAATCCTCACATTTGAAAGCTTCATGAAAATGAATTCTGAGAATCCCAACAATTACTGCCTAATTAGTGCCATCATAGTTCCGAAGTTATAGGCATAGGCATAAGTTTATCTAGCTCTATTTCTCACAAACTTATGCCTATAACTGCGGAACTATGATGGCACTAATTATGTACATTTTGGCACAAATTAGCACTACATATTTTCATGAAGCTTTCAATTGTGAGGATCGTAGCTCGACAGACATCCTGGATCGCGGATCGCTGGATCGCCCGGTGGGGAAGCAGCTAATGGCAGGCAGAGCTCAGATCAACGAAACTCTTTGTAGGCATGATTTCCTCAAAACCAACCATAGACATTGTTCTCATGAACCTACAGCTTTCCAACGACGACAGGCAGAACTAACGCATGATGACCAATAAAGAATGGAAAGGTCTATGTTGATGTGACAGATTCGTTGCGTAAATTTACGTAGAGCTGGCGCCCCCTGTAAACGTCATTCACGCGCCAAAAGACTTGGAAGACTGTAATATTTAATTTTGCTTATTGCCTGGGTTGTTCACTGCAACTGGGCGCGCCCGGGCCGGTGGCTCAAGCAGGAATGATTACTATAGTGAAAAAGTGTTCCGAGTCTAGATGAAATTAACCTTCTGACATTCTACATAAGAGTCACCGACATTTCATTTCGAATACTTTTTCGTTGCGTAAATGTTCCTGCTACCTACACGGGCCTGGGACGAGACACGCCCGGGGCCCGGACAGGGCACGTTTATTGGAGTATAGAGGCGCGTTCCGAGACGAGTCTACAAACGCCGATATCGATTTTGGCGTGTTTCAAAACGGGGGTAGGTACCTAGTTAGACACATTATTTATTGTGTGTGTGTGTGCCACTATGTTGCTATAAATACGCATGCAGGTACTCATACGGCCAACGTCCACAAAAGACCACGATCTTTTGTTCTGTTTTTTCTGAAAAGGTTTCAAACTTGATCTCGATGTAAATCGCGGGCCGTGGACCTTGGAAGGGCGAGCTAGTAGCACAGGGTGCTCATCCCGTACAGATTAGAATTAGTAACCATACGTAAAAAGAGATGGCGTGAGGAGTAATAATGGTTTCAGTTAATATACTTCTAGGTGGCGCTAATCTTAGAATAAATCCTATATATCTTAGCGCCATCTCGTGGTATTTGCAATTTGGGTTGCACCAAGCGATAATGGCCTCGAACTAAAGAAGCTGCCGTAGCATCTCAGTTTACGCCGGTGTCATATTATGTTCTAGGTGGTCTATCTGTATTAGTATAATATTATAGTATATGAGCTAGCAGGCAGTACTCACTCATCTGCTTGTCGGTGGTGAGCGCGAAGACGGCGGAGGGCCGGTTGGTGCAGAAGATGAGGCCGAGGCGCTGCGGCGCCGTCTCCCACGCCGCGCCCACCACCGCGCCGCCCGCCGAGAACCGCACCTGCCGCGCGCGACACAAGCAACACACATATTCATTGAATATTCTTTATTGGACAGAAACTTAAAAGATACATTTACAAGAAATATTATACGCAAAGGCGAGCTTATCTCTAAAGAGAGATTACTACCAGCAAACCTAGGCAGGACAGGGATGTGGATGCATGAGGACAGTCCTAGTGCGCAATAAAACTACATAACCACACGGAAATTACAGCATAAATATAAAATACAGTACCTTACTTATATAAACTTTATAAAATAACAATACATAACATGGACAACTAAATAGGACCTATATTAAATATGCGAGGGGCGAGGATAGCTTGTGAATGGGTGCCTATAGACTATAGACGGACACCGGCGTCACAGATAAAAAAGAAATCTTAGATCAAGAAAATTCATTTTCTAAAAATATTTTGTATAATTAAGATTATTTTACTCAAAACAAGTATTATTAATTGTGACTCAATACAATAAATAGTCAAAACAAAATAATACATTATTTCAGAATCAAGGAAATATGTTTTTATATCCATGAAATGTTGTATTAAACCGAGATAATTTTTTTCTTCAAATTAAGAATTAAAAGAAAATTGGCATAAGACAATAAATTTCAAATTAATACACGTCTGAGTCTTGGATTGAAAATAAAATTTCTTGAAGCTCCTTTAGACAACGGATTTTGTTGATTTGACTATTTGTTATTTTAACATAAAATTATTAGTTCTTCAGTTAACTAATCAGCTCTTTCTGTATTAGATTACTTATTTCCTTGTTCTAAGTAATTATCATTTTCTTTCAAAGCAGTACAAATGAAATCAATACTATATATTATTGGTACAAGTAAATGTTCTTGGCTGGCCACACTGATTCCTGTCACAACATGTTTGTTTCTATTCTGTGTCGGAGGCCGGCATTGGCGCCATTCCATTTCGTTTGTTTGTGTTTGGACGGTGCTTGTTCCACTTGTTCGTCGTTATTAGTGCAAAAGTAAGTGTTAAAATTGTGGTTGAAATTCTCCATTCACAATCTGTTCACAATTAAGCATTGCACAGATGGAGGATTTTCTGTCTAGGCACGGCGTGCCTCCAGAAATCATAGAAAACTTCCTACGTAAGTACATACCTACCTTCATTTTATTCCTTTACGACTCGCCTCGCGTGATATACCTACCACGCCATGCAACTAACTTGAACAGCGTCCCCAACAATCGTTTATTACCACCTCACTTCCGTGGATCCATCCACTACTCCATATCGTAGCATGACCTTGACAGGAAATGATGTGGACCTTTGCCTGTAGTCTGCACCTCCATGCATGAGTGGCTGAGTGGGAAAACTTCCACGAGGGGTCCTTCCTGTCCTCGATGGGGCTCTATATATATGTTCGGTATTTGGGAGTCAGTATACGTTGTATAAGTATAGGTTACTGCTAGTGTTGTGTATGTGAATCTCTATGGGGCATACAGATCAGCAAACTCTGAGGCTCCCTGTATCCGAAACGGTTTCTCACTATATTTGAATAGTTATACAAGCACAATTCGGTAGCTGGACTAGTCATCCGAACCGGAGCATCCTCCATCCTGATTGGGGGTCGGGCCTCTGTGACCTGTGACCACCCTAAATAAAAAGCCATACCTTTTTACCCTTGTCTAGCTAGAATGAGGGCATAGAGAGGGGGCGTTCCGCCCCCCTTTGGTATACCGCGACCCTGTGTTTCAGTAACTATGTACAAAATAAATAAATAATGTTTACTTTTCAGGCAACGGTATAACTTTGGACCTCTTCCAATCATTATCTGAAGAGCATTTAAAAGAACTGTGCCCACATTTGGGCACAAGAATTAAGCTGGCTCAGCTGATAACAGCTTATGTAAGTAAATAATATGTTTGTGGACTTTGTGGTCCTATTGTATCAAGTAAAAGTAAGTTTAGTTGAAGATCATTTGCTGATTTATTTCATTAGTCCTAGGATGATAAGTGATACCTATGAGATGCATTGATCTATTCTAATTCAAAATTAAGTCAATTTAGTGTGTTCTATTCATACATTAACCTATGTTTGAGTATGACTGACCAACGACAGTATGTCCCGTACATTCACAATTGCAGGTAAGAAAGAAAGTATTAACTATGTAACACTCTTACAGGCCCCCACTGAAACAAACAGTGATGCTGGTGGATCCTTGTCTGATCCTTGCGCTGACAATAGCCAAGCCTTGTCTGATCCTCCCACTGAAGATAACCACCAAGATAGTTCTCAGTGTGTCGGTACTGGGAATATTGATGTCATCATCACCAGGGCATTCCCAGATTTTGATCTGAAGACCCTATTACAGACAACAGCTGGAGGGAACCACATAATTAATTACTATAATACCTTTGGAACATTGGACAGTTGTAAACGAAACCAGCTGACTGAAATTATCGTAAAACATATTTACACTCACGCAGTCCACAGGTAAGTATTTAATTTATAGGATGATTTCAATTAAGTATTCATTTCCCTGTACCAAAGGTGAACCGGTATTACTCAGCCTATATTATGTTTGTCTGTCCGTCAGTCTGTCACAAGCGACTTTCCTGGCTGTTTGAAGATGCTAGACAGACTATATAAGTCCTTTATTGCACACAAAACTTAATAATTATAAACAATTTGAGAAGATTTACACAAAGGTGGGCTTATCTCTATAAGAGATCTCTTCCAGCCAACCTTACCAGACAATGAGAGACAATACATTGAATGCGGTGAAGCAGAAATACTATGTGAAAAGACGAAGGGTTACTGGAAATTAGTAGATGGAACTTTAACAGCGTGACAGGTCAATAATACTGAACAACTTACCCAAAGGAACATAAGCCGAAATCTGAAAATATATTTTTTCACATGTTATGTACAGGGTTATTTTGTGCTCAGATTCGTATTATGAAATCAGATGTCCAATGGTTGGTGGGCGTAGTTTTGATAATGTCAGAATTTACAGATACATACTTTAAATTTTCAGCCGAATAAGCCATGAGGAATATAATATAATAGCTGCGAAGATCATCACGTTGTTCCCTAAAGAAAATGCAGGAACATATTTCATCCACCCAGTAAGAAAAGGCCAGTCCCCTACAGGAAAACCAGTGGTTGCAAAAGGAAAATTAGTTGACAAAGTGCGGAACCTACTATTCAAGTACGGGGAGAGAAAGAGGCCATCTACTACTGGAACTGACAGCGACGCAAGTTCTAAAACAGCTCGTACTGACACAGCAGGTAAGGTAACATTTCTATCACAATATTATACTGCTCTCTGCATATATGATTTATTAACACAGAATTTATTCATATAGAAACATTGAACGAAGACAAGCTATGGCTCAAAGAAAATTCTGAGCCTTGGGATGAAGTATTAAAACGGTGGAAAATAACATCCCAGGAACGTAAGGATGGCACAACATATGTCAACATACACGATCTTTTTGTTCAATGGCCTATACTCAACGACATCAGGAGCGAACAATTGGTAAGCAATGCTATACATAATTTTATTTTATTTGTTAAGGAAACTAAAATTTAGGAACAAGATGTGATTATACAAGTTAACCATAGTTATACATACAGGGTGTAACAGGAAGGTGAAATGAAACTTAAGGGAGTTCCTGTTCATTATCATCAGCTGAGTCACCCCCTTAAGTTTTATTTCACGTTTCTGTTACAACCTGTTTACAATTATACATATTATACTATTAGCCTTTAGCAATCAAATGCTTAATGAATGATGTTGACTTATGGTGTGACCTCAGTTTTAACCACTCATTTTCTTACAGATTAATTTAGACTTTGATGAGCTACACCCGGACAAAGGCTTAAAATTCTTTATGAACTGGAATGATTTCTTCACAAAATTGATTTTATTCAAAAAGTCGAAAGATGAAAACGTCCTCAGCATTTTGAGCGCTTTAGAAGAGCTGGATGATGATTGTAAGTCAAATTTATATTTTATTAAGTGTAGACGCAATGATCTCAATTTTACTTGTCTTACCAAGCATCGAGCTTTAATTGTACCTATTCTATGTTCTATGCTTTGATTTCCGCACTTAGTCCTTTACGATCCATTGTACGTGGGCCATAGCGGCCGTCATAGTAATAGGTGCCCCGGGCCCATTTCACACCGTTATTTCAGGTGTTCCGGTTTCCTCGCGATGTTTTCCTTCATCGCCGAGAGGTGATCCGAATTGGGATACACACATGAAATTAAATTCAGAGGTACATGCCACAGCTGAGGATCGAACCACGGACTATCTGCATGATAGTTCGTGCTCTTACCAATTGAGCCACCACTGCTCTAAACTGCTATATTGCCATTGCTATAAACTGCTAATGTACCTAATAATTTACAGTGAAAATACCTGGACAGATAAAGGCATTGGTTCATCTGCTTCCCCCAAAAGGTCGCTTGAACAAAAAAGTCAAATTTACTACACAAGAAGCATTGGATTCAATATTCGTTTGCTGCCCGGTAAGTTTTATCATCTATCTTATTTCATACACATATCTGACACACTTTTTAGGGTTCCGTACCCAAAGAGTACAAACAGTCCAAACGGAGCCCTATTGTCACCCACGTGTCCCTCCATCTGTCAATCAATTCAAAATGTTGTGCCTAAAAATTTTTTAACTTCCCCTTTAGCTAGACAGCTGAACATACATCCATCCATCCATACATACATCCATCCATCCATACATACATACATACAACCATACATACAACCATACATACATCCATACATACATCCATCCATCCATACATACATACATACATACAACCATACATACATCCATACATACATACATACATCCATCCATCCATCCATCCATACCATACATACATCCATCCATACATATACATACATACATACATACATACATACATACATACATACCTACATACATCCATACATACGTACATAAATACATACATCCATACATACCTACATACATACATCCATACATACCTACATCCATACATACATACATACATACATACACACCCACACACACCTCACACACACACACACACCCTTTCACACACACACACACACACACACACACACACACACACACTTGCATGCATGCATACATACATACACTAAGATGTCAGACATAGGAAATCCTCATGTCCCTCTCTCTAATAAAACGTTTGTCATTTTGCGCTTTTGTCATATTGCGCTTTTGTCATTTTGCGCTTTTGGCATTTTGCGCTTTTGGTATTTTGCTCTTTTGACCTTTTGCGATCGTTTGTCATTTTTAGCTTTTGTCATTTTGCGCCCCGGTATTCATTTTTATTGTTTTGTGGATTTCAGAACCCTGGTGATATAGACACTACGATAACAGAACAAAAACAGAAGGCAAAAGCAAGAAAACTGAATCTACAACCTTTTATAATCGTACAAGGGACCATTTACCAACCTAAATCACCACTTCTGGTAATCGATAATATTAAATATAAATTTAACAGTATCGCGAAGGCTTTCGATACATTGTTCAAATCTTTTCATGCTTTTCATGCTGAGTATCCTAAAGCCTCAAGCCACTTACACCTTGTAGTACAAAGGTGTGTCTACAAGATTACAACAAAATATGACAATATTGTGCCGTCCATTGTTGACGTTTTAAACTTGTAGTGATGTAGTAGTTTGGGCCTAGTTTCCTGCACTATATTACCTACACTCATGCTCAAGCTCGACTAGCTTTTTGATTAACTTTTTAAGTACCTTACTTATTTTTGAGGATATACTCTGCCAAAATGGTATTATTATGCAAATACTGCCAATTTAATTTCGACGACATAAAAAAATACATATTTCACTTAGAAACTACCCATCACATCAATAATTACTTCGTCTGCCCATACGAAAAATGTAAGCGAACTTATAATACTAAATCCAGTTTCAAATATCATTTGAATGCAGGCAATGATTTACACGGCAGTAGTGTTGATAGTAGCAGTACTTCATCAGCAAGTAATTTTACACATAATACAGCCGATGGACGCCATGTTACGAGTATTGTTGACACAAGTCCTACAGAACCACTGGAACCAAGGGACCTTCCTGACCAATGCGATTTATCATCTCAGGAAAAAATTAAACAAAACTTGGTTTTATTTTTATGTAATCTTTATAACAACATTAGTTTGCCTCGATCTGTAGTCCAAACTATTTTCGAATCAGTTGAGAACTTGATAAATAGTTTAACATCTGAAATAGACAAAACGGCAAAGAACTCTGAACATGACCCAATCACAAAAATCGGTATTATTACAAACATACTTTCAGATATTAAAATTTCATTTGACAGTTTAAACACAGAATATAAACGTATGAAACATTTCACGACAGACGGTAATTACATACAACCTAAAACAGTTATTCTGGGAACTACTACAGATAGGATAACGGTTAATGAAAATATAGTAATGACGTTAAAGGAAAGAAAGCTGTATGTAATACCTTTAAAATTACAGTTACAGGTTTTTCTTGAATTGCCAGGTGTTTTAACTGAAATCTGTAACTATCAGCGAATTCTTTTGTCTGAAAGTGATGATAATAATAAGATTATTCGAAATATTGTGCAAGGAACTTTGTGGAAAGAGATTTTGTCATCGAAACCTAAAGAGGACATAACCTTACCAATAATTCTATACTTTGACGATTTCGAGTCGGGAAATCCACTTGGTAGCCATGCTGGGCAGTACAAATTAGGTGCTGTATACGTATCAATTGCAACCATTCCTCCAAACATGTCTAGTAGACTGGAAAATATATTTTTGACTCAGCTATTTTACTCAAAGGACCGAGTACACTTTGGCAATGCGCTAGTCTTTAGAACTCTCATAGAGGAACTAAAAAATTTGGAAGAAGTTGGTATTACAGTTAAGCTAACTGACATGTCTGTTACAGTCAAGTTTGTATTAACAGTTTTATCAGGGGATAACTTGGGTCTTCATTCAATAATGGGCCTGTATGAAAGTTTTATGGCTACAAACTTTTGCAGAATTTGCTTAATCACTAAAACTGATTCAGAAACACAAATAGAGCAGGACAACGACCTTCTTCGCAAAGTTCCTGAGTACGAAAATAATGTCTTGAACCGAAAAGGTATCAAAGAGGTTTGTGTATGGAACGATTTGCCGAGTTTCCATATTTACGAAAACCAAACTCTCGATGTGATGCATGATCTTATGGAAGGAGTACACAGATATGCCATGGCACACGTTATTGCTAGCTTGATTGAAAAACAATATTTTTCACTTGACCAATTAAATTCCAGACTAAAATATTCAGAATACCATTCATGTGAAAAGAATAAACCGCCACCCATAAATAGCCAACATCTCATTAACAAGCACATTACTATGTCAGCCACTGAGATGTTATGCCTGGTTAGAAATTTCGTTTTTATTGTAGGCGATCTTGTAAACGCAGATGAGCCTATTTGGACTTATTATCTTTTATTACTAGAGATCACAAATATACTTACATCCCAAACGTTTACCTACGAGTTGCTGGACTATTTGCAGAGCATCATCAGTGAGCATCATCAGCAATATCTGAACCTGTTTCAAAGCACTTTAAAGCCAAAACATCATTTTTTATTGCACTATCCAACAATCATAAAAAAGATCGGTCCGCCAATACTTGTAAGTGCGTTTAAATATGAATCAAAACACAAAGAATTGAAAAAAGTTTGTCAGTCTATAACATCGCGAATAGATCTTCCGTTGTCTGTGATCAAACGTTGCCAGCTACAGCAAAGGTTAAAGTTAACGACTAAAAAGGGTTTAATAGATAATGTATATCATGGCAAACTTGTCGGTATTGAAACAAACCAAGATGAAGCCATTGTCACATTTAGTGTAGAGTGGTACGAATGCAATGGCATCAGATATAATGTCAATGATGTTATATCATGTGAATCAGATGACTCTGAAGGTGAACCTCAATACTACCAAATCGACAAAATATACTATAGGGCAGATGTAAACGAAGTAATGTTTGGTTGTTTCTACCTGAGATCTTTATTTTTTAACCCACATTTCAAGGCTTATAAAGTAGAAAAAACACGCCAGACTAAAATGATTAAATACAAAGATTTGTACGACAATCAGCCAACAATTGTACACAATGTTGGTTTAGACTATTATGTTAAGTTAGGTTAGGTAAAAATAGAACATTACTCGAGTAACTTACAACCGACGAGTAATGCACAACTTGCAGCAAAAATTAAACAAATCGCATTATACCAACCAAGATTTATTTTTTAAGATTTATTACCTGGCGTTGTAAGATACGAGATTGTAAGAGTTTGGTGTTCCGACAGTCAGAGATAGTAAATTTTCTGATATAATTTTTATAATTATAGGTCCTAACAGAAATAAATTTTCTTTATATCGAACTACATTCTACTGACAATCGATGGTATTAATTTCATTTAATGAATCCATTATTTACTATCTCAAAACAACGTCGGAATGCCATTTTTTCATTAGAGCCATTTCTTTCAAAGATGTTTATTGTTCCTAACCTAATATAATTAGGTTACAGTAACGTTAATTGTTATGGATGCTATTTGTTACCAAATTGATTAATAATTTGTTCCTGATTACATACAGTAAGTTTGAAAGGCTGATTTGTAACTGATAAGATTTTGTATAAGTTTGAAAGGCTGATTTGTAACTGATATGATTAAGCTATTGATTATATACATAGTATAAACATAGCTATAACTATAAACATCGTATAACGTGTTATTAAGATGACAATAAATGAATACTCTGAAATACGTTTGTGATTTGTTCAACTAATTATAGATTTCAGTTTATGTTATTGGAAATAAGCGGGTAAAATTTTAACTGTGTACTAGGCCAACTATATCCGAACTTATGTAAGAACTTTCCGAAAGGAATATAGGTCGAAATAAAAAAAAAAAAACCTTTCTGTGTATTGCCATATCCTGTGTACAAGGATATGTATGAAAGTTTTATCTCGTTTTCGACCTACGATCCTTTGGGAAAGTTGTTCGATACTGCTAACCTAGCACATGGTAAAGTTTTACCCGGTTATTTCCAGTAGTCTCAGAGAAAAAAAGAAAAAAATCAATAAAAAATATATTGAATCGAAAGAAATATAAATTCTTGATGAAAATATATATCGTTTTCCATCAAGATTAATATGATCTTAAAGCGAGAAATTGGTAGTTTTCCTAATATACAGTACGCTTTTGAAATAAGAATTCTAAATTCTAGAAATAAAAATAACATATTTTTAAAATAAAAGCTTTAGATTTCTTATTAAAAAAAATAATAATATTAAGCTAAATAATAAAAAAGTCTTCATTCAAAACGATAGATTTTCTTCAATCAACAAAATCAGATTATCTATGATACAGAAAATATTTTTTCAATACGAAATTGTAGTTTCTTAAATCAAATTAATTATTCAAGAGAATCTAGGATTTATTTTTAAGACAATGTTAGTTTCAGTATATATGAGACTACCATTTTCTTGAATAAAATAAATATGCATTGACTTAAGCATATTTGTCTAGTTTCAAGTAAGCCGTTTTTCTGTGTGATAGAGGAAGGCCCAGAAGGAGATGGCGGGACGACCAGGAGCCCTATTTTTGAAATCGCTCGTGTGATATAATCGCTCGTATGACTTGCGCAACGAGTGGTTCTGACCAATCGTTGCAGAGCGAATGAATATAACGAACGAAAATCATTAGTTATGATGGCTCGTTTTAAAATTATATCACACGAGCGATTTCAAAAATAGGGCTCCTGGACACGTTCGAACTAGAGTGGGTCAATCTAGCTCTGACTAGAGATGTGTGGGCTCGAAATGGGGAGGCCTTTGCCCAGCAGTGGGACACATTATAGGCTACGTAAAAAAATAAAATATGCATAGACCTATACAAATATATATTATATGTATATTAATACACATACTAGTATTTGCTCTATGATAATTGGTACCTACTTAATACGGAAGAGACAGGAAATACTCTTTTAATCTATTAACAATACACAGTGCCACCACGTCAACAAGACAATGGAGCGAGGCGCCACCTTCTACGCGAACTGAACTGCAAAGACAATGGAGCGAGGCGCCACCTTCTACGCGAACTGAACTGCAAAGAGTTTCATTGACCTGAAATACACTACTGACAGCCGACGTGACGTTTTTATAGCGGTTTCAGTAGTTCCGCTCGGGACGTTCTCTAGATAACGTGGTGGCTCAGTATGTTCGCGGATATGTAATACGAGCAACAATTTATTGAACGAGCAACCATATTTTGTAACGGAGAGGCCTTTGCCCAGCATTGGGACTTCTTCTGCTCGCGGAAGGACAAGGGTTGCTCTGCTGTTCTAATGATAGGATTGGTTGGTGGCCTGTTTATTAGTAGTTTAGATAGTAGATTGCTGGTTGATGTTGGTCGACCGGTTGTTGGTTTCTATAGATGGAACGTTGTTAGCTAATAGCCATGGAGCACTTATCCAGTGGAGAGCGCATAGATACATTTTCCTTGAAACACAACTCACCTATTTACGGCGAAGGACGAGGTAACTTAGTGAGCTGTGATTGGTCAGCTGCTGCGGAGGCAGCTGAAAACTGCCACTAAAGCAATGGCGGCCCGTCATCGTACATAGGTTGCATACAACTAATGTTTGGCGAGCCGCATTCTCCCGCAGGCGCAGTCTATTGGATATATAGTCTCTGTTAATAGCTGACTAATAAGATGGTTTATGGCCTACGCACACTGGGACGGCATGGCAAGGGCTTTTAACCAATGAACATTCAAACGTTTCGATATAGAAATAAGACACAAATTGACCTGGTTTTAAAATTTCGTGGCATGCTTCGGGATGCCTCGGCACTATGTCAAACCATAGCAATGTATGTCTTATTTCCATATCGCTATGTTCGAATATCCTGCGTAGGAATTAAAGGTTGATTGGTTGCTGGTCGATTGATAACTTATTCGTCAATTAGGTGGGTCGATCATTCGGTGGATCCTCACCTGTCCGGGACACCAGGAGTCCGGAAGCCCTTCTAGCACTCGGAAGCTCTCCGTCTTCAGCTCAAACACCACGATGACTGACAGATGCTTGCCGACTAACTGCTCGCCCCAGTCCTGCTTGTACTCGTATTCAGTGCCCTGCAAGGTTTGTAATAAAAGACATTTAAACATAAACATAAACATTTACATACAGGCACATACATTGCTTCTGGCCCCACACTAGGATACCCTGTGTCGTGGGAACCAGAAACAGCGACATCGCAAACATGTAAACAACCAAGACCTGGGGATTTCTTTTTTGCTCCCAGCCGGGATTCGAACCCGGGACCTCTCGCATGGTAGGCAGACGTGCAACCGCTGCGCCACAGAGGTCGTCAATGTAATGTAGGAAGCAATATATTGCCCCCCATCATATTCCCACAAATGGCATTATTGCCGGCAACGGTACTTCAGTAGTCACGAGCCGCAGCCGCAGGCGCAGGCGCAGGCGCAGGCGGTGTGGATCAATGTTTCGTAGGTAATAGAAACATGTGCTTGTCTTATCAAATCGACTATTTTATCAAACGTGGCCTTCGAGCGGTATTTCCAGTCCGGGATGGCAGAGGCACAGTTCAGCCCACGTGTGGTCAGTTATTCTGTCTCATCAGCATAGGTACATCTACCCAGCCTCGGCACCCACTGCTGAGTGAGAGTAAAGACCTCCTGAGGAGGAGTCCCTCCTCTTCATTAGAGCTCGTCTAAGTTAAAATGACGCGCCCCACTCCTTGGTTTTGTATTTACTTGTCATACAAAACCAAGGAGTAGTGGGGCGCGTCATTTCAGCTTAGACGAGCTCTACGCCATTTGTTGCGGTCCTGGGCCAGTCTAATCCATTGTTGTCCGGAAGTTTAGGCGATGTCATCCGACTATCGGATTCAACAGTCGAGTTACCGAATCGGCTTGTGGCGAAGGTAATCCAACAAATCTGGAACAAGTCTCAAGTTGAAGCATTATGTACAAGATGGCTTGACATTCTCAGAATTGTATATTTCCAGCAGATATATTTTATAAAGTCAATTTTGTGCAAAAAAAAACAGCATTTGATGGCACTTTTACATGACGTCATTCTGTTGTTATTTCATAGAACTCAGGAACAAAAGTTCCGTTTTGACAGTTCATAAAAAGTATCTATTTTGACTTGACAGGCCACAAGCCTATTATTCCATAAGTGCCTACTCAATATTACGTGACAGCATGTGAATGTAACAGGGAGCAACGTGTCGCCGCGCTGCAACTACGAGTATGACATAAAAGTTTCGTCATGGTGATACCGTCACCGTTACCTGCAATATGTCGGATAAAGATTCCTTGTAACAAAAATCCCGGAACATAAAAAGTTGTCCCCCCCCCTCCCATAGAAAACGTTGCATTTGCGCGTCTAGAAGGACTGGGTCGTGACTCGTAAGCGAATCGCACGCCAACAGCTACAGCGAGGGCGCAACGTTCGGTTGTCGTCCTGTCGGTGACACCGACGCGCCCTCGCGCGCGGCTGCCATGGGGCACGCCCGCCACTCACCTCAATCGCGCAGATAAATGTCACGCGACTCAATGACGTGTCTCCATACTTGCGAACATTGATTGTGACAAAATTACTATATCATAATTGTTTATTTGCAGAAAGACGTGTTTAGAGACGTTTATTTTCAGCAGTAAATTAGAAACTTGTTTAGCAAAGTAAACAAGGGATGTATCGCTACTCCCTAAAAAAGGGCGAACCTTGTGTTTTAGGATAAGTTGTGACAAAATGCGCGACTGAGGTGAGTGGCGCGCCTCATGGTAGTCCCGCAGGTCTAGGATGTTGTGTGTGTACCCCCCGTGTGCCCCGTGCGAGGCTCACCTTGGCGACGGGCGCCTCCCCGCTCCCGTCCCGGGGCGGGTCGGCGGCGGGCTGCCTCTTGCCGTAGGGCTCGCACTTGCCCGGCTTCCTCTCGGCCACGTACACCACGGCGCTCTCGTCTGGACACCACTCGAGGCTGCCGAACTCGCCTGGCCAGCAGACACAGTGTTCAATACAACTATTTTAAAATTCAAAATTGACACCTTAGGTACTGATTTGAGGATGAGAATCTCATAGGATGTCATTTGTTTCTGATGCTGGATGTGCTAAAATTTCTGTTTTGTGCAACCAACCACAGATACTACATTTAATAAATATAATAAATTTATACTAATTTAGTGCTATAAGGCTTAGATATCGAATGCGCGAGAATCGTGCTCCTGAAGCAAACATTTCTGAAACAAGCGAAGATTCAGATTCAGAATAATATTTGTTCCAGAACCCGATACGTCACTTCTATAACTTTTGCGTATGTTATTTCTATATCTGTTGGGATAAAAAGTAGTATCATTGTCATGCTTTTATAAAACTGGTACAGATGGCAAACTTGACCTCATCCAAATGAGCAGATTAATACCACTTTTTAAATCCGGTAGCAAGGATAAACCCTGCAAACTTCAGACCTGTGTCTGTTTTGCAGTATAGTATATCACAAGAAATTATAAAATCAAGTAGAGCATTGTTCAAGCTGACCATAACGCTCTCTCCTGATTAGTCAATTTATCGTAGTGTGCGTATTCACTCCTAGCCAATTCATGTGTATAGACAGAACAACTACACTGCTAAAGGTTGCACACATATACCTACTGTAAGCGATTAGGAAAAAGAGTGGGGCGCGTCGTCGTGGATGGCGTTATCTATACTTTTCTGATTAGAGGTTTTCTGACGTTTATACATGAGTCTAAACTTGTTTTGAAGACCGTACACATCAGTTATCGGACGCTCCGTGTTTCGGTTGGCACGTTAAAAGCTGTAGGTCCCGGCTACTATCACTACTTGGTAGTATGTAGTAGTCGTAAAACCCCTCCACCAACCCGCACTGAGCGTGGTGGAGTATGTCTCAATCTTACCCGTGTCCGGGTAGAGGCCAGTGCACCTCGGTGGGGACATTAATGGGCTACACTAACACATCAGTTAATACCTGTTGAAATTTGGAGTTTTTTTGTAATAATAATAAATAACAGATTGTAGTGCAGAGGGTAGGTAGGTCACTATTAGATAACCGGTGGTTTAGTGATAACCAGTAAATATGTAAAGTAGGGGGTGTTGTGGTCTACTCTACTATCGTAGGATGTTGTGGTCTACTCTACTATCGTAGGATGTTGTGGTCTACACTACTATCGTAGGATGTTGTGGTCTACTCTACTATCGTAGGATGTTGTGGTCTACTCTACTATCGTAGGATGTTGTGGTCTACTCTACTATCGTAGGATGTTGTGGTCTACACTACTATCGTAGGATGTTGTGGTCTACTCTACTATCGTAGGATGTTGTGGTCTACTCTACTATCGTAGGATGTTGTGGTCTACTCTACTATCGTAGGATGTTGTGGTCTACTCTACTATCGTAGGATGTTGTGGTCTACACTACTATCGTAGGATGTTGTGGTCTACTCTACTATCGTAGGATGTTGTGGTCTACTCTACTATCGTAGGATGTTGTGGTCTACTCTACTATCGTAGGATGTTGTGGTCTACACTACTATCGTAGGATGTTGTGGTCTACTCTACTATCGTAGGATGTTGTGGTCTACTCTACTATCGTAGGATGTTGTGGTCTACTCTACTATCGTAGGATGTTGTGGTCTACTCTACTATCGTAGGATGTTGTGGTCTACTCTACTATCGTAGGATGTTGTGGTCTACTCTACTATCGTAGGATGTTGTGGTCTACTCTACTATCGTAGGATGTTGTGGTCTACTCTACTATCGTAGGATGTTGTGGTTTACTCTACTATCGTAGGATGTTGTGGTCTACTCTACTATCGTAGGATGTTGTGGTCTACTCTACTATCGTAGGATGTTGTGGTCTACTCTGTAGTATGGTCGTACATGCAATAGGCTAGATGTTAGAGTGAACTACAACATAATGTACGTAGTGCTGTGTTAGCATTAAGATAGGTATATAAGTACACACATAACCAATAAACTGACTTCGATTACCAACATCTATCTTTCAATACACACCTATATTTCATGGCGACCTTGCCTTGAGCCACAAGAATCTACTGACTACTCCGAAGAAGACCTTGCCAGGCCAGCCTACTTCTCGCGAGGTAGTGCTGTGCCGAATGGCAGTAAGAAGATTTTAAAGAAAAAACCAAGAGGAGATCATGAAGACCACCACAACGACCACGCGCTTCAACGGTGATTGCCCATGTTACACGGTGCATCACAACAAGACGACGTAATAGAAGAAAATGAACATGTACGAGTGAATCCCGATTTTTATGAAGTTTTACTGCGACCGGACGGGGAGTTCAGGGGTTTCCCGTCTCGTTTGAAGATTTACTGCGACCGGACGAGGAGTCAGGGTATCCCGACTCGATCAAGAGGTATCCAGGGTTATCCCGGTCCAGCTCAAGAAGATGACAACTACGTGTATCTTCGTGCAATATCCGGTATCAACGTGCGTCACGTCCGCCCAGCTGTCGTCATCACCATCCACGCGACGATGACAAGCAACGAGCGACCTACTTCGACGAAATGTTGTACTGTGAGTTAAATTAATTAATTATTTCAGGCAGAATTAGGAACGTAGATCAATTTTTGTAATCATAGTTTTATCATACATATTTTGTAATACCTAGTGTCACCGTCAATGAGTAAATATTTGGTAAATTCACAATAATTTAAAATCAAAGTAAAGTTAAAAATAGCATACGAGTTAGGTATTACTAATACAATGCATTCCGAGTTGAATGACTGCAGAAAAATTTCTAGGTCAAGTGGAAAATACCGACGACCTAATGACAATTGAATAGAGAGATTTAGAGTAAATGAATTAATAAGTAAATGATATTTTTTTGTGTTTCGAATTAGAAAAGTTTATGGATCGGTACATAGTAGGAATAGAAATATGAGATAGGGAACTATTCCTTCTAGTCATACAGACAGATTGGAGGCCATTGCCTTAAATTGTAGCGGCTCTATTCTCTATTATACAGGTGCACAAAATAGGTGGCCTGATATGCCAATGTGTAGGGTGACCATGCCCACAAGATGAAAAATATGATATGTAGTGTAGGGTGACCATGCCCACAGGATGTATAATGTATGTAGATAAAGGGTGTAGAGTTACAGCCCTAGGAGAATTATGTTCTTGACCATAGTGTGGACTGTCGTGCCCTCGGTGGAAGACTTAATTATTAGAAGTAGTAAGGCATTAGTAGAAAAAGTGTAAAAGAGTAGAATGATGAATGATCGAGGACATGAAAGGTTAAGGAGTTTTGACTAACAAGTGGATTCATCACCCAAATGTTACGATAGATCTCACTTCCCAGAGTTCATAATGGCAGTAATCAGAGTGATGACTGAGAGCTACAGGATGCTCAAAATGGGTTAAAAACCAAAAGTTTAAATGTGTGTTTGGAAAATGTGTATGAATGTGGAAAATGTACCGATACCACGATAGGAAGATTTCAGGTAAATTGCATTCACATTTTAATATACATATATTATTAATTTTTTCGATTGATTTAAAAATTTACGTGACACTTGGTAGGTAATAATTTTTCTTTTCAAGTAAATAAATTAATGAGTAAATAGAAATGCAGGTTCATTACTTTATGAAATGTAATAATTACTTTAAAACAGGGAAATATTCAGTTAAAAATAATTTTTGTGTAAATTAATAAAGTTTAGGAAATGAATTATAGGATCACTCTGTACAATGTACATGTTGTGTTGTGTTGTGTTATGTTATGTATGTTTTTTCGATATTATGTCATGATTTTAGAATAAAAATGTAATAGTTTGAAGAATAAAGAATTTAAAATAGTAGTATATTACGATAAGATATTTTGGTTTCAGATATTTAGATGTGTTGTTCGTTTTTTTTCAGTATATAAAGTGTTTCGATTTATAGGATTTTTACAAAATTAAAATGTATTAATTGTGTTTTTTTTTTTGTTTAGGATAAAATGAATTACTTTTCTTTTTCATGAGAATAGGAGATAATAATTAAAAAGTATTTTGATGTGTTTATTCGTTTTAATAGGTGAATTTGAGTTTATAATGTGTTTTCAAAATTAAAAATGTATAAATTTGTTATATTTTATTTTATTGATTTAACAGATATTATCCAGGAAATTATTGATGTTTAATTACATGTTTTTCAGCTATTAATATGTGTGTGTATCTTATAGGAAAATAAAGTGTACCTATTTCATTCAAAATTTAATTTCAAGACAGGTAACTATAACTAGCAATTATCTAGGTCATTATTTTATTCAAGAAATTGTCAAATAGCATACAGCAATCTAACACTAGGAAACTTGTCAGCATTTTTACAATAGCTCTGCCTTGCACTTTTATGCAATGCAGTTAGGTAGAGTAGGATTTCGTAATATTGTAATGTAGGTACGATCATACCATTTAGGTTTGAAAAATAATTTCTTTGTTGAGAAATTATTTTTCTTTCGCTACCCCGAGGGTGAAGGAAGTTAAAGGGGAGGTGTAGTATGGTCGTACATGCAATAGGCTAGATGTTAGAGTGAACTACAACATAATGTACGTAGTGCTGTGTTAGCATTAAGATAGGTATATAAGTACACACATAACCAATAAACTGACTTCGATTACCAACATCTATCTTTCAATACACACCTATATTTCGTACCTACTATCGTAGGATGTTGTGGTCTACTCTACTATCGTAGGATGTTGTGGTCTACTCTACTATCGTAGGATGTTGTGGTCTACTCTACTATCGTAGGATGTTGTGGTCTACTCTACTATCGTAGGATGTTGTGGTTTACTCTACTATCGTAGGATGTTGTGGTCTACTCTACTATCGTAGGATGTTGTGGTCTACTCTACTATCGTAGGATGTTGTGGTCTACTCTACTATCGTAGGATGTTGTGGTCTACTCTACTATCGTAGGATGTTGTGGTCTACTCTACTATCGTAGGATGTTGTGGTCTACTCTACTATCGTAGGATGTTGTGGTCTACACTACTATCGTAGGATGTTGTGGTCTACTCTACTATCGTAGGATGTTGTGGTCTACTCTACTATCGTAGGATGTTGTGGTCTACTCTACTATCGTAGGATGTTGTGGTCTACTCTACTATCGTAGGATGTTGTGGTCTACTCTACTATCGTAGGATGTTGTGGTCTACTCTACTATCGTAGGATGTTGTGGTCTACTCTACTATCGTAGGATGTTGTGGTCTACTCTACTATCGTAGGATGTTGTGGTTTACTCTACTATCGTAGGATGTTGTGGTCTACTCTACTATCGTAGGATGTTGTGGTCTACTCTACTATCGTAGGATGTTGTGGTCTACTCTACTATCGTAGGATGTTGTGGTCTACTCTACTATCGTAGGATGTTGTGGTCTACTCTACTATCGTAGGATGTTGTGGTCTACTCTACTATCGTAGGATGTTGTGGTCTACTCTACTATCGTAGGATGTTGTGGTTTACTCTACTATCGTAGGATGTTGTGGTCTACTCTACTATCGTAGGATGTTGTGGTCTACTCTACTATCGTAGGATGTTGTGGTCTACTCTACTATCGTAGGATGTTGTGGTCTACTCTACTATCGTAGGATGTTGTGGTCTACTCTACTATCGTAGGATGTTGTGGTCTACTCTACTATCGTAGGATGTTGTGGTCTACTCTACTATCGTAGGATGTTGTGGTCTACTCTACTATCGTAGGATGTTGTGGTCTACTCTACTATCGTAGGATGTTGTGGTCTACTCTACTATCGTAGGATGTTGTGGTCTACTCTACTATCGTAGGATGTTGTGGTCTACTCTACTATCGTAGTATGGAGAACCACGATGATAATAATATTATCATTCACAATATTGTTGTTGATTAGTTTTGATTAGTGTCGACTTGCTGAATGTCTGCGGTTATTTGCGTGTGGGAATTTTATTATGTGGCGTCAGGAATCAAATCAAATTTAAACTTTCATTATTTTCAATTTTCATCTATAGGTACTTCCATCGATTTCCTTCCTGTTCTGTTTTGTATTGTAAATTGTAATATGCACCTCAATTAATACTTGTTTGAAATAAAAATAATTGAATTTAATCGAATTACACTACCAGTCCAGCTGAGTAGAGATTACGCAAATGGTTGATTGCTAAATGCTATTATTTATAACATTAAAGAATTTTTTGACTCCCATGCTCATAAAATTCTATAAATGTATAAATTGTATAAATCAATTAAGTAATATATTTAACTACCTACCGATCTCTGCGGTTATTCTTGTTGAAGTTAAAGTAAAAAATGTACACCTACTTACCTGCTCTAAATTATATTACGAGAATTAAGTATTAGAATTAGATCATTTAAGAATAGCTGCATTTAAGAATTAGATTATTTCTCTCTTCTTCAAAATACCAGGAGATCAGTCACGGTCCATACATTGATGGGCCAAAAGTAAAAATGCCGCCCATTGAAGCTCGATAAAAACATATTCCTTAAGAACACACTGTATTGAGAAGGTAATGGGAATACTACACAAATGTACAGAGGCAAACTTATTTCGAAGACATATTTGTGAGAGATGCCGATATTGGCATTGTTTAGTAATACCACAGATACTGTAATATTATACTAATACAGATAGACCAGCTAGAACAAAATATGACTCCGGCGTAAACTGACATGCTACGGAAGCTTCTTTAGTTCGAAGCCATTATCGCTTGGTGCAGCACCATCGAAAAATTGCAAATACCACGAGATGGCGTTAAGATATATAGGATTTATTCTAAGATTAGCGCCACCTAGAAGTATGTTAACTAAAACCATGGTGTTTAAAGTACAAATCTTACTCCTCACGCCATCTTTTTTTTACAAAGGGTTACTAATTCTAATTTCTATGGATGAGCACCATGTGGTAATACTGGTAGTAAGTACTATCTAAACCTACCTAACCTATACATACTACATTCATGGTACATATTGGAAGTATTAATTTATCATCAGATCAAAAGAATAAAATTAAGAAAGTTTTTTTTTTGCCATAAAAATGTCCCACGTAAGGCCTCCCCCACTTTCGTCCCACTTCCGTGGTCTGTGCCACCTCCGTCCGGCCACACCGAGAGTAATAAGAGGTTGTAGATACTAAATACCAAAGTCAAGTGCCACTTTTAAAAATCATTAACATAATAGGCCTGACAACTGTATCAAATAAATAATCAAAGATTTAATGATTCTAAGGGAAAATATTAAAAGGATTTAAAACACCAATTTAAATTGATTAAAAACATTGAGAATAATATGATTTTCAATAAAACGAAAAATTTAAATACTGCATTCGGCCATTTTGATCGAAACAGGAATCATAGCGCATGACGCTGCATGACGTCATGACGATGTAAACTTAAACTTCATCTGAGCCATTAATCCAAAAATTGAATTGAATTGAACTTCATCTGATTTATGCTGATTACTCATTTGGACATTGACATGTTTACCTATGCGTGACATCAAAGCCGACGCCATGACACCTGAGAGCTTTTTTCGCGCACTATTACAAAATATTAGAAAAATGGCTTTAAACTTTGTTAAACTTTAGTTTATTACCGGAATAAAGTTTTTTTCGTAAATAGTAAATGTGTACCCACATTATGGCAGAGGATTTCAAAATCTTTCGTGATGCCTATTGCCTCCAGGCTTAGATCACTAAACCAACACTCCAAGATATGACAGCACAGTGATGAGCTAAACAAAGATGTAACTGCTTATCATTTGCATGTGTTAAGTACTAAACAAATAGACTATTTAACAATTACTTTTTAAGGTCACAAACAAACAAGCTAGAGCATAATTATTATAGCTCACTCGCTGCTAACATCAGTGCCGAACTCCGACTCAGAGATCACATTGAGCTGGTCATCCAGTGTGTAGCTGTAGTTGAACTTGGTGATTTTCCCCTTATCCAGGTTTCTCACCGACCACTTGGAGTTGACCTGCGTGCCAGCATTGTTTAGTTTGCCTCCGACTATCGAAGGGATCTTGGCTAGAGTCTTGTATGCATTCACTATGTTTTCTATCTGCGGGCACAAATAATATGTTAATTTTATTTATTGCTAACAAAGGAATACATTATGTTGTGTTGATTGCCAATACTGATATTAGACTTATCAATATAATATTGCATTTATTACATCTAAATCATACCAATAGTAAAGACAGGTAAGCAACTATTTAAAATAATGCACACAAACTTGACAATCCTATAGATGTGTGTCCGTCTAGTATGAAATATCTTCTATCTTGTTAAGAGTATCACAATAGTGTTAGGTAGGTACTTACTTGAGAAGACATTTTCAGCATTACACGGTGTTGTTACAGCTGTACAGTGCAAACACAGACTGAAACCAAACAAATAATCCATGAGTATTCATAGGTATTTGCACATCATAATGTTAGTTCAAGAAAGTAAGTAACTAGCTTGTATGGTTAAAACATCACTAATCCCGAAAATGGCTAGATACATACCTAAACAGGACTCAATTTGTGTGAAACGGTCGTCGTAGAGTCGCGCAATATAATGAACAGGGAAAATCAGGGGAAAATGCTGAGCGGTGCAAAAAAACAGAAACAGCTCAAAAACAGCTGACCGGCCAATGCGATGACTTTTTTTTTTTCTTCATTCGCCTTGTCAGGCAGGCGAAGGTTACTACACCAACCAACTGCTCAGATGTTGATTTCGGTAGCAACACAGACCTATAACAGTCAGTACTAAATGCGTTTCATCAAATAGTACCTATGCCGTTATGTTGGCTCCCCTGTCTGTCAAAGTCATTGGCACGAGAAGACGTTGACGTATTTTATTTTTCTCTGTCCATCCTGGGTTTGCTGGAAGAGATCTCTCTTTAGAGATAAGCTTACCTTTGTAAATTACCCCTCTGTATTTTCTGTTTTTTGTCTTTTATGTGCAATAAATATATACGAAAAATATATACGTAGATTTTGTTTATTTTCATTTAATTTCCGACTGAAATCATAGCCAAAACTTTGAAAAGTGGCGAAAGAATGATGGTGCTAAAGGTGAAGAACTTTTGTGAACGCGAAAACGTAATGATAGCCCATTGATTCCTCTAAGATGTGTTCAGGCTCGTGTCGCCGCCATTACAGGTTAGTCAAATAGTAGCAGATAATAAAATCCTCACTTATTGTTTTTTTACGGTAGTTATTTGTAAGACCTAAGCAAGCATATGTACTGACTGCTACGTTTTTTGGTTTATGTATGACTGTGATAATAATAGATAAATTAACCGAAATATTTGTTTTAGGTGTATCCGAAAAGACAGTGTCTAAAATCACCAAAGAAGGTGAGCTCGCAGCCAGCACGTCGACTAAGGTCTCAACACCAATCAGACTCATAACAGACCTGTATTATCATCAGACTCCAAAGGGCCACGCTGGATTATCGTCCACGTGGGTGGTGCTATGGGTTTCATACCAAATGCTCAATTGGTCTTCAGATCTCAGTCACAAGCTGCCGACTATCACGATGATATGAATAAAACCAATTTTAATAAGTGGCTTAGTGAAAAGCTTATACCTAATTTGCCTCCCCAATCAATTGTGGTGATGGATAACGCCTCCTACCACACAGTACAGCTTAACAAAGCACCAACAATGTCAAGCAGAAAGGCAGAAATACAAAACTGGTTAACAAGTAATGCTCTTTCTTACTTGCCAACTATGGTAAAAGGCCAGTTACTAGAAATAGTAAATGAGCACAAACAGCCGCCCGTTTATGAAGCTGATGTAATGTTGGAAGCGCATGGGCATAAAGTGGTAAGACTTCCACCTTACCACTGCGATTTAAATCCCATAGAGCTCATATGGAGTATCTTAAAAAGACGAATTGCTGAAAAACGTGGGTCAAAAAGCTAATCAAATCGTCCTAATCACAGAAGAAGCCTTTGCAACAATCACCGAAGAAGAATGGAGAAAAGAATGTGAGAAAAGTGGAAGAAAAATATTACGCCGATGGCCCAGTTATTGATGGCGAGATGGACAGGTTCATAATTGAAGTGGAAGACGATAGCGACACTTCTGATGACGAGGATGATATGGCAGATGAAGATCTCTTGGGTAGAAGTTTGTTGGATGAGCATAACTACTGTAAAATGTAAATAAATATATATATATATATTATTTTTGCTTTTTATTACTGTACTGATTTTTTATATGATAATAATTTGTAACTATGTGAATCCAACTAAGACCATACTGAAAATGTCCCTAACTTTAGGGTAGATTATTTTAGGTAATGTGTCAACACTGGAAAACATTGCTGCCTACATAACGGCATAGGAACTATTCGATGAAACGCTCTATAGTACCATAATTTTACTTTTGGTTGGTATGTTTAGTTCCAAAGTAATGTTTTTTGTTGTTTTTACATGTTCTAACCTAATCTAACCTACCTACTGCCCAGATGTCGATTTCGGTAGCGTCACTGACCTAATAGTACTTATCCTATTTTGACTTATAGTACGTAGTACTATTATCTCTTCTGTGCTTATAGGTAGGAAGGTTTCGTTCTGAAAACAGTGTTTTTTTGTTGTTTTTACATGTTCTAACCTAACCTAACCTACCTACCTATTGACCCAATTAATTGCAATTACCTAAATAATGTAAAATTTTAGAATAAAAACAATACTACATAACAAATATATGATTTCGAATAATACATAGTGTAAAAAACATTATTTTGAGAAAATATAGGAAAACAAATAGTAGTAAAATAGATGTTTATTGTTACTGAAATTATTAAGTTGAATCATTGACCTATTTATTATCTCAATGAGTTGAATGATTCGGAATTAATAACATTAGGAACAGAGTAGTTATTAATAGTGATGGTTATGATGAAAAATTGTAGTAACAAAATTTTCGGAGTTACAATAATCGAGGTAAAAATCTTAGGTCAACTTTGGCGCACCCCGAAAGGGTACTATTCACTTTACTTTGATTAGTAATCACTCACATCACATCCATCTCACATCACACCTAACAGTGGCTGTCCAGACGTTGCTCACACTTTACACTTTACAGCCACACTTTACAGCTACACTTTACACTAATCAAAATGAAAACGGGCCTTTACTTATATCATATAGGTCAGTCATATCGAACATAAAAATCGCAAACTAACTTCTAGTTCTGATTTTTTTATATAATATTAGGATCACTACCAGTAGCGTTTATGCAAATTTGCAGCTTCGACAGACCTGTGCTAACTTTGCAGCACTCGCAAAACCGCGAAGTTTTCGCACTGTTTTTGGTATCGTCAATATAAATCCTAATCTATGCGTTTTTGGTATATGTTTTCGATACCTTTTTAAAGAAGACTAAAATTGCTACAATTAAAGACCAAAACTAGCTCTTTAGGTAAGATACGTACCGAGATGCAGCTCATCAAAAAAAATATTTTTTTCCAAAAAAAGTAAATTTCAAGATTTGGTCAATTTTCGACCCCAATATCGGGGAAAATACACATTGAAAGGGTAATTGAGCATTTGAGGCCTGCTTTTACGCAGGTACAGCCACCTCCGCTACAACCTTTCTTGCAACCGCAATGATAAAAATTTCAGAAGGGAGGGTGGTGCCACTTCGCTCATCATTGTTTTTGGAATGAGCCCCTGTTCGGTCTTTTTCCATCCCCATTGAGTGGCATCTTTTTCTATTTCTAACCACTTCTGAACCTGGTGGTACGTTCGGTAAGCGTGCAATGTTGCACCATCTTCCGTTGGAGGCAAACGAGCGAGGTCAACCTTAGCAACGGCGGCTGTTTTTACAATTTTTTTGTAGCTCAGGCTGTGGAGGGTATCTTGGTTGTAGTCTCCTCCATACAAAGCTATTAGGCACTTCACTCCGGCATCTGCAATGGCTTGGTAGTCTGAGTTAGGTTGGAGGAACACTTCAGCTGTGGCGATGAGCTCGGCGTTTTTCTGAATTGCGCTCCACAGTTTATTTTTCCCATGCCAGAAAAGAGCAGAGGTGGTGTCGCACCCAGTGGAGGCGTGGAGAAACATCTCGAATCCTGGGGGGACTTCTAAATCTCCACGATTGAATGAGGTTGAGGAATATTGTAACGGACCAGAGTCAGCACTGCCACTTTTCTGGAAATAAAGATTATTTACAGCCGATCCCAAACCATTGAGAAAGACAAGTAGGTTCACATCCTGTCCAATGATTAGCACTGATTGATAATTGAAACAAAAAGTAAACTTTAGAAAAAACCGACTTCCACAAACCCATTTGATTAGATTGAGTTTACTACAAACTTTAACCCCTTATCCCCCCCCCCCCTTGGGGAATTAATTTTGTCAAATCCCATCTCAGTGTGAAGTCGGTTAATAAAACATCCGGACGAATTGTAAACCTCCTCCTTTGGGAAGTCGGTTAAAAAGAGGTGCTCTTGTCAAGTTAGTTTGTATAAAATAGTTCGAGTTGAAAAAATATATTTGGAGGTCTGTATCTCAGTAATTACTGAACCTACAGAGCTTGTTCTGGTCTCAAATTGTAGCAATTTTAGTCTACAATAAAACCGTTTAGAACATATTTTATAAAAATCGCATAGAGTCTGGCCAGCGAATCCTGTCCTTTGGTAGTTTTCAAACTTTTTTGATGGCAACATTATTAACTTGTTAAACGAATTGCTACTTTGATTATACTTAGCTTACAACATTTTGATACTTTACTTGACTATTTATTATTATTCTTTAATTTCAGTTACTAATCTGTTTTTTTTTGGATATTATACATTTATTCAAATGTGGTTGATTGCAATTACTCATATTTGTTTCCATGTGGTTTAAATATGGGTTTTGAATTATTTGAGTCTGATTGTGACTATGAAACAGAATAATAAAGTTTATTAATTAAGTATGTTTAGCTTTATACTCGAAATGAAGGCTTTTGCCCAGCAGTGGGAAACTGTATAGGCATGGTAAAAAAATTATTCAGTAGGTACCTACTTAACCCATCCAATGCTCTATGAATTTACGAACGCGCGTTTTTACTAATATGATATTTTCTTTTTCAACCAATCAACCAAGTCATGAGAGTAAATAGGTATCGAACAATAAAATTAAAAAAATACATCAAAGTATCAACTCCGTTAATTCGGTGTACAGTAAATGTGGCCACATTAAGATTTTTGAAGTAAAACTTCTTGGGGCACGGGGGTAAAATTTATTTAACCTCTCAACTGTGGGTTATTCATATATTTGCTTTTCACTTGCTACTAGCCGGGTGCTATCACGAGTGGCTAAGAAATGTAACGGAAATTGGAATCGGTGACGTCAGGGTCGGCTGAAGACTTTTAAAACCGCAACTATTTTTAATACGGTTTTTAACTAATCAGATAAGATAATAATACATTCGTACAATAAAGAATGTTAATTAGTGAGAGAAAAACGTGATGAAACGTTAACAAATAAAAATTATTTTAAGCATTCTTCCACGAGTTCTTGATTTCCGGTATGGCCAAGATGGCGCCGCCGCCGCCGCCGCCGCTGGCTGGGGCAAACAAAACCAGTGACGTGACCAAAAACTACTTCGTTCAACCTCTTTGTTGGAACCGGAACTTATGTTTGACAGCTGTGCGATGCGATCCATACAGTTTGTAAGAAAAGAGTTTCATCAATGTCACATACGGGTCGATATGGATTTCTAAAATGATGAACGAATCGTTTTGTGGCCGGTAACTATGGAATAGGTACCTAAAACGCGCTGCGTAGTCGCGCAACGGGCAGCTAGTAATCGCATAAAGTCACTTAGAATCATCCAAATGTGATATTTAGTTTTCAAGCAAATTCCGATGTGATGGATGGCTGCATTAAGACTTCTTGAAAACAATAAGTAGGTACCTAGAACTGTTCTAAAGCCACTTTTTATTATATAGTGCAGTTCAAGTCACAAATTAGCAGTTTAGCTACTAAGTACGTGTTATACCTACCTATTTAATGTTTATCTGTAGTAAACGGCCAAAGCGAGGTCTACAGTTTACAGAGCCATAAGTTTAATGGCTTATTGTTTCGCTTATTTGTTTGTATGTAATTTTTGTAATACATATTTTAAAGTTGAATTGTTGTTATAACTGTTGAAATTATACGATTTTTATTTTAATAAGCTTTTGTAATTTTAAAGTTAATGCTTCATGCCAGTCAATAATGTTGAAGTAAAATATAAAAATCGAGGTATGTCGTATGGCGGACTAAGGAAATGTCAAGAATAAAATTAAATAAGATAAGATAAGATAAGAGTTACGTCATCGCTTCGCGATGAAGTAACCCTAAAAAATCCTAGCAAAGTAGGTATGTATAGGTTAGCGGGGGTAGCATAAGGCACGCCAGTCACCCCAGCCACGCATTTTGTCACAATTTAATGTCATATCATAATGAATGCGCGCTATTTTATGGAGAAACATCATTGAGACGCGAAAGGAGTTGGCAATTTGGCAAAATGACTGCCCCAGACATGTACAAAGACTTCTCAACAGCCAATTAATAGCATTTAAATATTCTCTCATAAATTACTGCGTCTTTAGTTAGTTTGTAGAACTTGAAGGAAATGATTAAATAATTAAGAGTTGTCACTTCATACTCTATGATTCCGCCATTGATTAACATAATTGCCAACTAGCAAAACTGTTGAAAACAGGAGGTTTCCAGAGGAGCGGCTAGATGGCGTTATGTTGCATGTTATTGCAAAATGGTGCTTATTTAATGTGCATAACTAATTTCATTATTTAATTTTGATTTTCTTATGTAATTACTTAAATAAATTAAATTGTGTAAGTACTTGAGCCACTGTTGTGCGTCCGCTTTGGCCCTGGCAGAATACCAGCGTCACAGATTCGTCTGTGACATTGCTGAGTCAGGGCCATTTCACTGCCGTGGTACAGTCACATAACCACACAGCTGTAGGTACCTACTGTTTTTTGTTGTTATTAATTATGTGTGTGTACCATGTCAAATGAATAAATGAATTATCTATCTATCTATCTATCTATTTCTAGCGACGGCAAAGGTCACGGAATCATATTGGAATCACGGAGTATTGAGTAACAACTCTTATTTACCTATATTTAATATTTTTTTTCTTCAAGTTCTACAAACTAAATACAGACGCAGTAAATTAAATTTATGAATGAATATTTAAATGCTATTGGCTGTTGAGAAGTCTTTGTACATGTCTGGGGCAGTCGTCCATATATTGATTTAGCCATCTTCTTTGTCATTTATCTGCGCGACTGAGGTGAGTGGCAAGCCTTATGGTAGCCCCGCAGGTACACATTAACTTGGAATAGTTGAAAATACGTACTCGATCAATTAAATAAAGGGACTGGGCACAGAGACAAGCAAAGCAATGCATACATTTGAGCGAGACGGTTTTAAGACGTGACGTCGTCAGATGGTATATAATCTGAGCGAGATGCAAATAGTAGTGACACTATTGAATGAGTTAAGTATATCACCACGAGCGCGACAAATTGTAGATAAGGAATGGTGGGAAATAAATGACATGACGTATTAAAAGTAAGTACAAGTATAAAATAATTTCAAATAATCGGACGTCTGAAACTTAAAAATAACTTGAAGCAGAGATTGGATCTCAAAATTGGAAATTTAAATCTCTTTTAGTATAGGTAGGTATAGGTGTATAGTATAGGTACCACTTAATGATCTAGCTACAGAAGTTTTACTTCTAACACGTGTACGGTGCTACACGCGTATTTTTTTAAATTTGCCGCCGTTTTCTTGGGACTTCTTTCACTGGCCAGACTCTACTTTATGACTTATATTGAGAACACCAAAAATAATGCAAAAAAAACATGGTTTTTTGAGTGCTGCAAAGTTAGCACAGGTCTTTCGAAGCTTCAAATTTGCGTAAACACAACTGGTAGTAGTCCTAACATCATATTAAAAAAGCAGAACTAGAAGTTAGTTTGCGATTTTAGCAATTTCTAGTGTAAGATATGACTGACCTAATAACGCTGCATTCGACACTAATCAAAATGAGAAGAGGCACTATTCGCATTACTTCGCTGATTAGTAATAATCACTCACACTTAACAGTGGCTGTCCAGTCCAGCCCCCTTATTCGCTAACTCAGTCATGATCACTCCTTGATATCGGGGGGCACGGTAGTGCCCCCGCCAAGTCGAGCGCGAAGCAAACACTGCCGTACCATCGTTTACTGGAACCATTTCGCCACATTTTCAGGCCGTTAATTGAGAACCTCTGGATAAGACCAGAACGCAGAAATTTTTGTCATCCAGTAAACTATAATCTCATACTTAAAATCCAAAATTTCAAGTCTGTAAGTGATTTAGTTCCGAAGGTAAGCAAAAGCAAAGTTTCGCATTTATGACACTCACTCACTCATTCATGATCATAAAAATAAATAGTGCTTTGCAAAACTCAGAGAGCTGAAATTTGGTACAGAGTTAGGGTTTGATGGCCACTTATAGGAAAAACTATAAAAACTAGGATAATCGAAGATCTGTAGTACCTGATGACCCTGATTGGAAAACACAAGAGCCCAACCAAACTATTACAGATCGACATGCCGCCTTTATAAAAAATATCCAACTTGCTGGGCCGCTTCATTTGATGTTAAAAATCGAAGGTCTGAAGTATCTGATGAAGAACCCTCAGCTGGTCTCAGCTGTATTAGAGATATGGTAATGCCCCCTTCTACTATTGGTACATAAAAAATCAACTGTCATTGCAAAAATCCAGCGTAGTGAGACACATCTAGCCTATAGCATCCCACTGCTGAGCGAATGCCTCCCCTTCTGCTTTTAATACGCATATAAATAAAATTAAAAGAAAACTCTGGATAAGACTAGACTGGCTTTTATACTTATACTTTGGCGCTAGGAGTGGTGTACTCACACACAGCAGGCGGCTCCAGTTTATTACCTTTTTACACCCAGATCGCTACCGATATCATGTCGTGTGTAGCCCGCTTTATACCTTCCCTGCAGTGGGCGAAAACAAGGTGCCGATGGTGATTTCTTTGTATTTACATGACTGTATGATACTATTTACAGTTGATGTTGCTTATCTTTTCCATTCTTCATCTTCAGACTCTGTGCCACCTGTCGCTTGGACAAGCGCAGGCTGCTCTTCAGTTTCCGAGACAGACAGATGTTTCACGAGTACTGTGCAAGTGATGACTTCCTGAAACCCGATATAGGTCCCCATAGGAAACCCATATATCTACAAGGTGTAAATGAATTACTTATTACAAGAAATAGTCGAACGATTAACTTTATTCTAATCGAACATTACACAAACTAAATAAACAAATTACATTATTACTTATGACAAGTTTACAAGAAGAAATAGTCGAACGATTAACTTTATTCTACTCGAACATTACACAAATTAAATAAATAAATTACACTAATATATTAATTTCGCTCAAAAAGAAAAAAACTGTGTCTAATAAGAAAATCTAATAAAATAAAACAAAATAAACTAGTACCTACCCACTAACGTATAAAGAGTGTTCAACGGCCAAGTCACACAACATTAACTATATTATTAAAGAAATCGCAGTAAGCCTTAGACTTGGCACGACTTTGTCTAGATTTCATTACTTTTTAGAGATAAACAAGCAGCTCCATCGAGACTTGGCTTAGTTTTTTACAGAATGTTTTTGATGGGATCCTTGGTTTGTTTACACGATAATTGAACGACAACAATAACTTCTTAATTTTTACGGAACATCATTGAGTGATCATCACTGAGTTAGCGAATAAGGAGGCAGACGTTGCTCACACTTTACACTTTACAGCCACACTTTACGGCTACACTTTAAACTAATCAAAATGAAAACGGGCCTTTATTCGTTAATATTGCCATTTGTTCTGTTCGTTTTACTTTTTTATATAAAAACTGATACTAGACAAGAAGGCATATAGCATATTTAATAAATCAGAAAGAGACAAACAAAATATAAACCAATACCTTGTTCAAAACGAACACGTACAAAAAAGAGAATAACCGCCAAAATCAGATCAGACACACAAAAACTCAAAAACTTGACACTGGCAAAAGTACAAAAGACGTACATTGCCAAAATAATAAAAAAAAAAAAAAATAGATAAGTATTATCGCAAACGAAAAACGTGGATAAAATAAAATAGTGTCTTTTGATTCCGTTGCCTTTTTTTGTAAATTTCCTCCATGCAGCAAGTGTGGTCTGATGATCTGATCTATCTTGGTCGGTGTGCAAGACGTCTGTCTGGTCAAAGATGAAGGTAAGCGTTTTATAACCTGTTCAGGTTTTAGCGGTTACCTTACTTACGTACCTGCTTACTTATTTTACGGCGTGGGGCTCTAAATCTAAAGGTCGGAAGTTGAGGAATACCTGTTGAATTCCTGGACCACGCACCTTGCTACGTATGCTGCTGGGGGCCGATACGAGACTGGAGGGCCGCCATAGCTTGGTGGACTTGATGGGTAACTTTAAGACAACTTGGTAGGTATGGTACGTCCGAGGATAATCAAATAGTATGAGCCTTGATCATGATTGTCATTCATCATCAATCACTATCTTCACCGTTCCTGAAAGACCTCTGAATCAGAGACCCAATTTTATATTGCCCATGCTTTGCTAGTTAATCAATCCTCCATTATGTTAATAATATTACAATGCATAAGTGTCAGGTTGGAGTGTAGATAAGGGGCCAAAAAGGCCAAGGAAAAAAAAACTTAGAAATTTTTTCGCCACGAGACAACCCATGAAGTTTTAACCCCTAATGCATAGGTAATAAAAGCCAACTGTTGCGTACAGGCAAAGCGTACAAGTTGCACCAAAGAAAACCGTTTCTATTACCTACACGTTAGGGGTTAAAACTTCATGGGCGTGAACTGTCAAAACGGGCCTTTTATTTTGTGAAGACTTTAACATATAGAATAAAGCCTATTCCCCCTGACTACCTTTAAGACACCCCCATAGGGTGCATGATAGGTGACACCAAGACCTCTGGAAACATCTATTGTAAGGGATGAAAGCATAACTTCCCCTACTTTTAATGTCAAATATTTTCTTTTCCGGCCAGGAGAATGAGCAGAATGGTTTCCAAACTAAACATTCCCCCTTATCAACAATCTGACCAGGTATTTTTTAATATTCAGTCTATTACCCTTCTCGCTTGCACATCTATTGTTCATATTGTTAGTGTAATATCAATTGTATACTAATTCCAGGATGTCATGGTGTTGCAAAGTGCAAAGAAAAATGCTTCAGATGAAATCTCACTGCTAGATTCAGCTTTGGATTTCATTGTAAGTATACTGGAGTGGAGGTACTGAAAATACTTAGCACCAGTTTTAAAAATAGACTTGACAATTTTATAGAACAAGTGCAGTGAAATGTGAACTGTGCTCTAAGCTGCTTGTGCATCATAAATAATAATAATAATAACCAGTTTAGGCTATGTTCGGGAACTAGGGTAAAATAATAATAATTATAATAACCAGTTTAGGCTATGTTCGGGAACTAGGGTAAAATAATAATAATTATAATAACCAGTTTAGGCTATGTTCGGGAACTAGGGTAAAATAATAATAATTATAATAACCAGTTTAGGCTATGTTCGGGAACTAGGGTAAAATAATAATAATTATAATAACCAGTTTAGGCTATGTTCGGGAACTAGGGTAAAATAATAATAATTATAATAACCAGTTTAGGCTATGTTCGGGAACTAGGGTAAAATAATAATAATTATAATAACCAGTTTAGGCTATGTTCGGGAACTAGGGTAAAATAATAATAATTATAATAACCAGTTTAGGCTATGTTCGGGAACTAGGGTAAAATAATAATAATTATAATAACCAGTTTAGGCTATGTTCGGGAACTAGGGTAAAATAATAATAATAATAACCAGTTTAGGCTGTGTTCTGGAACTAGGGTAAAATAATAATAATTATAATAACCAGTTTAGGCTATGTTCGGGAACTAGGGTAAAATAATAATAATTATAATAACCAGTTTAGGCTATGTTCGGGAACTAGGGTAAAATAATAATAATTATAATAACCAGTTTAGGCTATGTTCGGGAACTAGGGTAAAATAATAATAATTATAATAACCAGTTTAGGCTATGTTCGGGAACTAGGGTAAAATAATAATAATTATAATAACCAGTTTAGGCTATGTTCGGAAACTAGGGTAAAATAATAATAATAATAACCAGTTTAGGCTATGTTCGGGAACTAGGATAAAAATTCACTCGTAAAATCAAAAGAGATGGAGATAATGACAGAAAGAGAGGTGAAATGTGGTTCTCAATCGCTAGCGTGGAATTCCTTTCTCCGAACGCAATAATGTTGTCAATGTCAAACCAAATTATTTATTTATATATTTATTTATACCTAGACGGATGAACCGATTTGGAACATATATTTTTTGTTTGAAAGGGTTTACCTTCCCATTAGTGCCATTGACACCAGGTCAGGATCTGATGATGGCATCGTGGAGAAATCGAGGGAACTCTTCAAATATTATAGGCAGACCTATAGTAATTTTTGTGTTTTTCATAATAGCTCGTGCATTTACTCATGGTAAGCATAATATTGTGATGCGGAGCTGATGAAGACCACACATGGCCACCGGAACTGCTCAATATTAGGTACAAATACAACCTACTATGCATGGCTAACGGGCAACGCATAGCCTAAACCGGTAAGAGCCATGAAACTTTGTACATGGGTTCCTTATGTAGCGTAGGGTAGCACTGAGATGGGATTTGACGAAATTAATTCCCCAGGGGGGGGGAGGAATAGGGGGTTAATTATTCGTATTTGTGAATCCATGCATAGCGTCACGCGCCTCTCCGTGTACTATGCGGGCCGGCAGTTATTCAATAGTTAATTTTGCGTGGAAGGGGGAAGCTCAGATTGAACATGAACAATATTCCATCACTATTACACCATCTTTATATTGAACTTATGAGAAAAGAGAAAATGTGAGTCCCAGAATACACAGCAGCTGTCATAAACATCTGAAAAGATGAAAAGGCCAATGATGATGAAGATAGATCACTTACTATTCTAATTATGTGTTTCAGAAATATTTGGATCAAGCCAGTGAGAATGTGTTCCGTGAGTGCGAGGGTAAACCAAGCAACTTGCAAAGCTTGCACCCTGGCGGCCTGGCCCTGTGAGTAATATTAACTCTTGCTTAACCGTGTGTTAAACTAACTCTTGCTAAGATGTGTTAAAACTGAGAACCTTATCCTCTGTAAGACGCTTTTATCGACCTACTTCTCACTTTGGAACCTCACTCGCCACTGGCGCCCTCGTCGGTCAAATGGTAGTTTGATTCAATCACGTCATGTAAAATTGTAAAGTCTATTTTCAACCGACTTCAAAAAAAGGAGGAGGTTCTCAATTCGACCCGTATGTTTTTTTTTTTCTATGTTTGTTACGCGATAACTCCGCCAATTATGAACCGATTTGAACAAATCTTTTTTCGGCGTATAGGTAATACCTCAAGGGTGGTCCCATTGACACCAGGTCAGGATCTGATGATGGGATCCTGGAGAAATCGAGAGAACTCTTCAAATATTATAGGCAGACCTATAGTGATTTTTGTGTTTTTCATAATAACTCGTGCAACTGCACATAGCATAATATTGTGATGCGGAACTGCTGATGAAGACCACATATGGCCACCAGATCTGCTCAATACTAGGTACAAATACAATGCGTGGCTGACGGGCAGGCAACGCATAGCCTAAACCGGTGGACCTAGAGCCATGAAACTTTGTACAGGGGTTCCTTAGTCGCGTGGGGTAGCACTGATATAGGATTTGACAAAATTAATTCCCCAAGGGGGGGGGGATAAGGGGTTACAGTTAGTATTAAACTCAATCTAATCAAATAGGGTTTGTGGAAGTCGGTTTTTTCTAAAGTTTACTTTTTGTTTCAATTATTAACCGACTTCACAAGAGGAGGTTTACAATTCGTCGGGATATTTTTATTTTTTTATGTATGTTCCCCTATTGCGCCTAGATGGATGGACCGATTTGGAGAAAATAATTTTTGTTTGAAAGGGTTTACCTTCACATTGGTACCATTGACACTAGGTCAGGATATGATAATGGGATCCTGGAGAAAGCGAGGGAACTCTTCAAATATTATAGGCAGACCTATAGTGATTTTTGTGTTTTTTATAATAACTCATGCATTTCCTCATGGTAATCATAATATTGTGATGCGGAACTGATGATGAAGATTACACATGGCCACCAGAACTGCTCAATACTAGGTACAAATACAATCTACTATGTGTGGCTGACGGGCAATGCATAGCCTAATCTGGTGGACCTAGAGCCATGAAAGTTTGTACAGGGGGGTTCCCTGAAGGGCTCTACTCACGATGCAACTTGGCTTGCAATCGGTCGCTGCAACTCATAGAAGGTAGGTTGCCTTGCAACCGCTAGAGAAGGACGGACCAGGATGATAGACAGAGAGGGAAATACAGGTTGCAGGCGACCGATTGCATCGTAAGTAGTGCCCTTATGTAGCGTAGGATAGCACTGAGAGAAATTAATTCCCCAGGGGGGGGAATAGGGGGTTACAGTTTGTATTAAAGTAAAAAAGCACTTGACATTGGTTTCTAATCAAATAGGGTCTGTGGAAGTCGTTTTTTTTAAGTTTTACTTTTTGTTTCAATTATATCTATTATTTTTCCAGACTGCAGAGTCTCGACAGGAGACTGAATCATCATGACATGTACGACGAGGGGAAACCTTTTCAGTGCAAGACGGAGTTGTTCAAGGAGGATGCTCCCCTCATTGCACATAGACAAACACAGTATGATGGCGATAAGCACAAGTGCAGTATCTGCCAAAAAGCATTTCTTACAAAGGATTTGCTAAAAAGACATGAGTTTACCCACAACCGCGCCGAACTGAAATGTGAGTTCTGCGGGAAGTCATTTCTATTTAAACAGCACATCGATGCACATTTCAAGTCCTGTAATAAACCTAGTGGTGTCAAGAGAGACCTGGCAACTAAAACGGAATCAAATAGCAGACTTGACACAAAACTTATAAGCTGCAAGTCTAATGGAAAAGTGACAGTTGTCACGAAGCACCCAAACAATCGGAAGAATTATCATTCTAAGAGACCGCAAGCAGTCAAATCATTCCCCCCGCATTCTGAACAAAGCCTCATACGTAAGAGAAGAAAAGAAAAAAAAGAAAGACAAACTGAATACAAATGCGATTATTGCGGGCGCACCTTCCAAAAAAGAGATTATTTGGTCAAGCACATAAAAGTACACCTGAAAGTGAGGTCGAGTCGAGGGTCAGTGCCAGAGTCGAGGAAGCGGCTAGTGTCGGCTAACTCACTCAACACACACATGTATACACACACGTGTCACTTCTGTGAGAAGCGCTTCGTCAAGCGAGACGACCTGCTGCAACACGAGAAGACGCATGCGGGTCTAAATAAGGAAAAGCTCATGGCAAATGTACCAACTAAGAAAAGTGATCTGTGTGGTAAAAGTTATGCTAGCAAAAGAAAACTCATAGGACATATAAGAACTGTTGAAGCGACTAATAGTTTTAAATGCCATCTGTGTTATAATAGTTACGCATCCAAAGAAAGACTCGTAAAACACATAAAAGCACATGGAACTTTTCATTGCCATATGTGTAAAAAATCTTACTTTTACGAAGCCACTTTCAAGAAACATATGCAAACACATAAATCAAATCTCTGTTATCAATATGATCTGTGCAATAAAAAAATACTTTCCAATTACAAAATGATAAAACACGTAAAGGCGCATGAACGAAAACCAAAAATACCAAAAATATTTAATTGCAATTCATGTAAAAAAATCTTTGCTTTACGAGAAGATCTCACAAAACACATACGAACGCATCAAAAATGCGATTTGTGTAATAATGAAATGTCTCTCAAGTACTTCAAGGAGCATAAACAGTTATCGCACGATTATCCTTGCAATTTGTGCGAGTACACCTTCGTTTGTAAACGTGAATTCAATAAACATAAGAAAATAATACACGGTGTTCTTCCGACTCCTGCACCGAAACGTCGTACTTTTTTAAAATGCGATGTATGTAGTAAAACTTACGTTCTAAGACCTGCGTTCGAAGCCCACAGAAGAAAACATGAGAATGGAACACTTGAATGTGACCTCTGTGGCAAAAGGTACACCCTCAAGCATAACCTCGCGCAACACCTCCTAGCACATATGAATGGAAAACTAACGTTCCAGTGCGACTTGTGTGGCCGCAATCTCAAGCGCAGAGATGGCCTCAAAATGCACATGAAAACTCACGAGAAGAAAAAGAGAATACGACAAACTGAATACCAATGCGATCATTGCGGGCGCACCTTCCACAACAGAGACTGCTTGGTCAAGCACATAAAGTACGTAGTCATGCAAGTGAGGTCGAGTCGAGGATCTGTGCCAGAGTCGAGGTTCGAGTGCTATGTGTGCGGCAAGCGGCTGGTGTCGGCTAAATCGCTCAACACACACATGTATACACACGTGGCCATGAGGGAGTATGCGTGTGACTTCTGTGAGAAGCGCTTCTTCAAGCGAGACAACCTGCTGCAACACGAGAAGACGCATAGTGCACAACGTGAGAAGCCGCATATGGCACAACGTGAGAAGCCGCATATGGCACAACGTGAGAAGCCGTATATGGCACAACGTGAGAAGCCGCATATGGCACAACGTGAGAAGCCGCATATGGCACAACGTGAGAAGCCGCATATGGCACAACGTGAGAAGACGCATATGGCACAACGTGAGAAGACGCATATGGCACAACGTGAGAACAAGTACATGGCACAACATGAGAACAAGTACATGGCACAACATGAGAACAAGTACATGGCACAACGTGAGAACAAGTACATGGCACAACATGAGAACAAGTACATGGCACAACATGAGAACAAGTACATGGCACAACAGCAGTACATACAGATGCAAATCGCAGTGGAGACTCCTCTGCCTGCGAACGAGAGGAATATCTCCTTTGAGGATATGTAAAGTATCTGTTAATTTCTAGGTATTAGTTTAGTTTGACCAAATAAATACCTCCTTACACACTCCGGATTATAATGTTCACTACCAAAGCTATGATTACGAGTATTTAAGATTAAGCTATACATACTTTACATATAATTTTGTATAGCTTAATGTTAACATACGATACGAGTACATATAAGTTTAACAATTATAATTGTTAGAACATTGGTTAGTTTCGTTCGTTACACTTTATACTATACTAGCTTTAACCCGCGGCTTCGCCCACGTCTGGACAAGTTGAAGAGTTCATTAGATGAAAAAATAAATCGAACAGCTAAATCATAACTTGCTCTGCCCCCCAAGCCCCCTCATTCATCGTTCTTCGAGTACCACAAAGCCCACATCACCACGCTAATCGGCACCCCTTGATGGTGGAAATTTCGGAGCTAATTTTTGTCCATCATCTATCCTAATTGGGATACCTTAAGGGAGAAGTTAGATTTTAATTGAATGTGTATTTGTCTTCTGTTTGTTTTTGTAATGTAACTTGTCCTCTTTGTAACCCCTGAATAAATGAATAAAATAAATTAATTAATTACCGAATTCCAACAACAACGATATGCGTTGTGTTAGTTTCTAACGATAATGGTATTTCTTGTCCACAACGTTGGATTTTGAAATCGTTGTTGATTTCGTGAATCGGAGACCCGATAAACCATACAAACGATAGCCATGTTGATTTTCAGACTGGGCCGTTCATTCATTTTGTATTTATGATTTATGTGAAATAAAATAAATTTCATTTCATTTTCAGACTTTGTCACTAATTGTCACTCAATTTCCCCCTTTAGATTAAAAAAAACCTAAAACACTTGTGTAGTTACTCATTTATCGCTAGTACGTCTGTGAAGTCGAACGAAGTCTAACTAATCTAGTTTCCCCATACAAATTCTGGACTCCCGTTTCATCCCCTTAGGTTATATAGGGGGAGAATTTTAGAAAATTCTTTCTTAGTTTAGTGAACCTCTAGCTAGACCTTAGGAACCTACACTACATGTATTTACTATTTTAATTTGGTTCTGCGTTGAAAATTAAAAACTCACAGACTTCAATAGTACAATACTTCAATAGTTGTATATATCGATGGACTGTATACATAACTTCATCCCCGTTTTCACCACGTCGGGGGTAGAATTTTCAAAAACGATGATATACATTTTCAATCGTCAGCCAAAATACAAAATTTTAAGATTCTAACTTCAAAACTGATGGACTTTCATACAAACTTTCACCCAGTATTTTACTCCTTGCGTGAAATTTCCAAAAAAGTCTTCCTTAGTGGATGCCTACACTGTGCACGGTATCTATGTGCAAAAGTCTCTAGGTCCAGCGGTTTGGGCTCTGCGTTGATAACAGCCAAACTTTGACTAAGGGTTCTAAGTCATAAGCTCCTACATATAATGTAACATCTGTACAACACTTAGAACGCAATAAACATTTGAGTTTGACTAAAGAGCTCTGTGGCCGAGGTACTCTAGGTAGTCGGTTTCATGCTTGCTCCTCACGAAGGGGATGCAGGTTCCAATCGCGGTGCTGACCGTGCACCAATGAGATAAATAAGTCAAGATAAGAATAAGTAAGTAAGATTTATCTTACGTAATAAGGACGTTCTAACGGTGATGGAAAACATCGTCAGGAAACCTTCGTTACTCCGTAGCAGTGGCGATGGGCTAGCCCCCTGTCACGCAAAATGGAGTATTGAATCACTGGCTGAAAGTGGGCACAGTTGTGCCTCTGCCACCCCGTATGGGAAAAGTTGTCACGCTATGTTATAATATGATGTGTCAAACTTTGGACCCCGTTTCATCCCCTACGGGTGTGTAGTATGAAAAATCCTTTCTTAATGTCTCAGGGAACCTAGTCTTTTTATTCGATTCTTCAGGACTTAACTCTTTTATATAAAGAGACTAGCATCAAGCCCGCAACTACGTATGCGTGAGTAGTTACTTACACTTTTTGGTCGCATATTTACTGTTGCGATTAATTTGCAAGTGTACAGTACACAGAGAACATAAAATGTATAGTGTCAAGGTTTAGGTTGGCTTGCGGAACTTTGATAAGACATAAAACCTTGTTACATCGTCGATGCGTCTTCGAGAATAAGGTAGATTAGGGTTTTGGTTTAGTAGTCAAATAAACTATCAGAAGTTTTCGAGCTGCACTTTTTGGCAGGGCTTGAAACCGGTTTAAAAAATACCGGTTAATAGAGGTTTATAGAGGTTTTTAGAAAAAAAATCGCTCGGAGCGTAATTTAGAAGAGAGCGGTTAAAAAACCCAAATAAACCGGTTTAAGCCAAAACTGCGAAAGGTACGGCACGCACACACGCAGAGCAGGCAGGGGATAGGGGAAGGGCAGGTTTCAACTTGTTTTTAAACGCGTGCAATTTGCACTTGAACTTTGAAGCGTTAGTAATTGAACCTAGTGTTTCGTCTCGAATTATGGAAAAAAAGAAAGTTAGTGACCCACAACTATATTTTCTTTCAAACATATTATCATTAGCCACCCCCCAACATAAGTCAGCGTCGAAAGACAATTTTCTTCATTTAAATTCGTGCTCAATAATTTAAGGTTATCGTTTAAAGACTCTATAGTAGAGGATATATTGTTG
>OY735264.1:147265-190408 GCA_963457715.1 Argyresthia albistria
AATTCACAAGTTACGTTGGACTGACTGACGACGGTACAAACATAGTGAATGCAGACTGTGAAGCTCCTGATGTATTTACTAACTTTTTCACAGACATCAATATACCTACCTAGGTTGCTGAAATTTCTGAAACTCAGATAAACCTACCACATCTAAGCCCCGATACAATGTTTGTCAGACCTATAAGTCTAGAAGAGTTACATAAAGTAAGTACCTAGTTAAATCCTTAAAAAAACCAGAAATCATGTGGATATGGCAGAGAGAAGAGGCCTTTACCTAGCAGTGGGCTGATTGATTGATTAACATTTATAGGTAGGTAATGAGATCGATCTTAACACAGAGGAGTGAATACCCTCCTTTGTGGAAAGGAGACCACAGACAAAGATATATCCTATTTTCAACCGACTTCAAAAAAGGAGGAGGTTCTCAATTCGACCCGTATGTTTTTTTTTTTTTTTTTTTCTATGTTTGTTACGCGATTACTCCGCCAATTATGAACCGATTTGAACAAATCTTTTTTCGGCGTATAGGTAATACCTCAAGGGTGGTCCCATTGACACCAGGTCAGGATCTGATGATGGGATCCTGGAGAAATTGAGGGAACTCTTCAAATATTATAGGCAGACCAATAGTGATTTTTGTGTTTTTCATAATAACTCGTGCAAATGCACATGGTAAGCATAATATTGTGATGCGGAACTGCTGATGAAGACCACATATGGCCACCAGATCTGCTCAATACTAGGTACAAACAAATACAATGCGTGGCTGACGGGCAGGCAACGCATAGCCTAAACCGGTGGACCTAGAGCCATGAAACTTTGTACAGAGGTTCCTTAGTAGCGTGGGGTAGCACTGAGATGGGATTTGACAAAATTAATTCCCCAAGGGTGGGGGGATAAGGGGTTACAGTTTGTATTAAACTCAATCTAATCAAATAGGGTTTGTGGAAGTCGGTTTTTTCTAAAGTTTACTTTTTGTTTCAATTATGATAAATACAGATTTATCGGCGAATTGGATTATGGCGCGGCCACTGCAATATGAGGAGAAATTCCTTGTAAACCATTGAGCTACCATTATGCTAGTAATAAGTAGTCTAGTTCAATGTTGTCACATCACACACACGCATACACCCTCACACACACCCTCCCTCGCTTTCACACACACACACACACACCCTAATAACCTGCATACTGAATGTTATGTATATTTATTATTTTATTACTTCATTTAATTAATTTGAATTGTTGTTAAAATCTTTAGTAACGGTAAAGTAAAATTTAACTTTGTCTTTTAATCTATTTCTAATTGTTTAACTTATGATGATATAAGTAATAAGACTTGGGTCAGAGAGCGAAGTCGTCTGGCTGAAGGTATTTTCATACTTAAAAGACGGCTTCAGCTTACACAATGTTAACAATACTCATGGTTAAACAATAAACATTTTTGATTTGATTTTGTTGTAAACCAATAATTACCACTTTAGGGAATACCACCAGGATAAAATCTGCGTTTGGTCTATTTGTCTCCTCGACTGAGTTCGATCCGGTGATTCGAATTATACTTAATCGTAGGTAGTTAGGTTCAACCCTTTCATCAGGCTATTCTGCCTCCTCCAAGCTCTCGTACTGGCAGTCGATGGTCCCGGCCGCAGTGACGATGTAGGGGATCTCCTCACTGGCCTCGCCGAACTCCGCTTCGTACAACACCTGCTGGATCTTCAGACGAGCCACCGCGTTCTGTTTCGCATTCAACCGCTTCAGCGTCGACGAGCAGCTCAGCAGGAACAGCTCATCCGGGTCCGTGCGCAGACACTGGCATATGAGCCCGTTGTCTTCTTCCACTGTTTCTTTGGGTTTCTTCGCGGGCGGCTCGTCGTCTTCTTCTTCAGACAGCTGGGTGACCCTGGCGGGGTCGATGACCGCGAACGAGAGGTCTGGCAGGCAGCGGATCTTCTCCTCGTCTTCGGACTCGTCGCTGTGGTCTTGGAAGACGGGTACTTCGAACTCGGATGGTTTTGGTGTGCTGCAACAAGAAAGGTCTATTTGAATGAGCAGAGCTTATTGTAAGCGCCGTCCTTCCCCTTACTCCTATCATCTCCGTCTCCTACCCAACGTGGTTTGTTGGAAGAAATCTCTTATAGGTGGTAAGCTTGCCTTTGTAGGTAATTACTTACATCTTTTTTAACCGACTTCCCAAAGTAGGAGGTTTACAATTCGTCCAGATGTTTTTTTATGTATGTGCCCCGATTGCGCCTAGACGGATGGACTGATTTAGAAAAAAAAAAGATACGCGTGTAGCACCGTACACGTGTTAGAAGTAAAACTTCTGTAGCTAGATCATTAAGTGGTACCTATACTATACACCTATACCTACCTATACTAAAAGAGATTTAAATTTCCAATTTTGAGATCCAATCTCTGCTTCAAGTTACTTTTAAGTTTCAGACGTCCGATTATTTGAAATTATTTTATACATGTACTTACTTTTAATATGTCATGTCATTTATTTCCCACCATTCCTTATCTACAATTTGTCGCGCTCGTGGTGATATACTTAACTCATTCAATAGTGTCACTACTATTTGCATCTCGCTCAGATTATATACCATCTGACGTCACGTCTTTAAGCCGTCTCGCTCAAATGTATGCATTGCTTTGCCTGTTTTAGAAATCCATATCGACCCGTGTGACATTGATGAAACTCTTTTCTTACAAACTGTATGGATCGCATCGCACAGCTGTCAAACATAAGTTCCGGTTCCAACAAAGAGGTTGAACGAAGTAGTTTTTGGTCACGTCACTGGTTTTGTTTATCCCAGCCAGCGGCGGCGGCGGCGGCGGCGCCATCTTGGCCATACCGGAAATCAAGAACTCGTGAAAGAATGCTTAAAATAATTTTTATTTGTTAACGTTTCATCAGGTTTTTCTCTCACTAATTAACATTCTTTATTGTACGAATGTATTATTATCTTATCTGATTAGTTAAAAACCGTATTGAAAATAGTTGCGGTTTTAAAAGTCTTCAGCCGACCCTGACGTCACCGATTCCAATTTCCGTTACATTTCTTAGCCACTCGTGATAGCACCCGGCTAGTATCAATTGAAAAGCAAATATATGAATAACCCACAGTTGAGAGGTTAAATAAATTTTACCCCCGTGCCCCAAGAAGTTTTACTTCAATATTTTTTGTTTGAAAGGTACCTTCCCATGCGACCATGGACCACCAGGTCAGGATCTGATGATGGGATCCTGGAGAAATCGAGGGAACTCTTCAAATATTATAGGCAGACCTATAGTGATTTTTGTGTTTTTAGTAATAACTCCGTGCATTTACTCACGGTAAGCATAATATTGTCTTGCGGAACTGCTGATGAAGACCACTTAAGGCCACCATGGGGCGGGAATGAGGGGTTACAGCGTTTGTATTAAACTCAATCTAATCAAATAGGGTTTGTGGAATTCGGTTTTTTCTAAAGTTTACTTTTTGTTTCAATTATTTAGGGTTCCGATCCTTAAAAGGAAAAAAAGGAACCCTTGTTATTAAAGGATCACTTTCCGTCCGTCCGTCTGTCTGTTCGTGTATCACCACACCAACTTTTATATGTAAGAACGCGTGGACGGACGTATTAGGCTGACGGACGACGGACGTATTATCAATTGCTAAGCTCTGTTCTGTGGTCGCATAAAGCTATGAAATGATCAACCTTCTAGGTCAACGCAATCGAACGATACGACCGCTTATTTGGATTGGACGTTGGATTTTCATAGTAATCGCATGGACCCAAAACCTATAGGGTAGGTAACGCATCGCCTGGTGGTAGGGCCAGCGCGTGCGGCCGCCGTGCGTGCGTGCTGCAGCTTGATGGTAGTGCGCTCACCTGGGCGGCTCCACGTGCGGCAGCAGGAAGCGCATGGCCTGGTGGTAGGGCCAGCGCGTGCGGCCGCCGTGCGTGCGTGCTGCAGCTTGATGGTGTGCGCTCACCTGGGCGGCTCCACGTGCGGCAGCAGGAAGCGCATGGCCTGGTGGTAGGGCCAGCGCGTGCGGCCGCCGTGCGTGCGTGCTGCAGCTTGATGGTGTGCGCTCACCTGGGCGGCTCCACGTGCGGCAGCAGGAAGCGCATGGCCTGGTGGTAGGGCCAGCGCGTGCGGCCGCCGTGCGTGCGTGCTGCAGCTTGATGGTGTGCGCTCACCTGGGCGGCTCCACGTGCGGCAGCAGGAAGCGCATGGCCTGGTGGTAGGGCCAGCGCGTGCGGCCGCCGTGCGTGCGTGCTGCAGCTTGATGGTAGTGCGCTCACCTGGGCGGCTCCACGTGCGGCAGCAGGAAGCGCATGGCCTGGTGGTAGGGCCAGCGCGTGCGGCCGCCGTGCGTGCGTGCTGCAGCTTGATGGTAGTGCGCTCACCTGGGCGGCTCCACGTGCGGCAGCAGGAAGCGCATGGCCTGGTGGTAGGGCCAGCGCGTGCGGCCGCCGTGCGTGCGTGCTGCAGCTTGATGGTAGTGCGCTCACCTGGGCGGCTCCACGTGCGGCAGCAGGAAGCGCATGGCCTGGTGGTAGGGCCAGCGCGTGCGGCCGCCGTGCGTGCGCTGCAGTTTGATGAAGGAGTCGCGCAGGGAGCGCCACCGCTTCTTACATTCAGACTCTGCGAGTAACACCGAGTGAGTCAATATTTTCAGTCAATACGTCCCGGTGAAAGAAACGCAACATATAGGCGCACAAAGATATACTTAGAAGGAACTCGATAAAACGAAAGGTTTATATACGTCACGCCTTTTTCCATACGGGGTGGCAGATTTAGCCAGTGATTCGATAGGTTCTCCATTTTGCGTGACAGGGGGCTGGCCCATATCGCCGCTACTATAGAGTAATTAAGATTTCCTCACGATGTTTTCCATCACCGTTAGAACGCCCTATAACTTCCGAGAACTTGTCCGGTTCAACACCTGTCATTTGCGTATCAAGTTGCGTCTCTGGGAGTATGCGTCGAAATGGTATCAAGGTATCAAGTGACTATCTCTTCGGGAAAACAGTTTTCTCACTTTTGGCAAAAAACTTTGTAAGTACCTATTTATTTACCTACCCATTTCTTTCATACGATTAATTGCATAAAATCCCGTAACAAAACTTACCCTATAAGCACAGTTTGCTCAACCTTCTATGATAAACTACGAACAGAAATAAAAAATCGGTAAAGTGCGGGTCGGTATCGCACCCGAAGGGTACCGTACCATCGTGTCGTACAACAACAAAACAATAAAATAAAATAAAACCGGCCAAGTGCGAGTCAGACTCGCGCACGAAGGGTTCCGTACCATTATCTATATAATTGGAACAAAAAGTAAACTTTAGAAAAAACCGACTTCCACAAACCCTATTTGATTAGATTGAGTTTAATACAAACTGTAACCCCTTATCCCCCCCCCCCCAGGGGAATTAATTTTGTCAAATCCCATATCAGTGCTACCCCACGCTACTAAGGAACCCCTGTACAAAGTTTCATGGCTCTAGGTCCATCGGTTTAGGCTATGCGTTGCCTGCCCGTCAGCCACGCATTGTATTTGTACCTAGTATTGAGCAGATCTGGTGGCCATATGTGGTCTTCATCAGCAGTTCCGCATCACAATATTATGCTTACCATGTGCATTTGCACGAGTTATTATGAAAAACACAAAAATCACTATAGGTCTAATCGGTCTAATTTTCCAAATCGGTCCATCCGTTTAGGCGCTATCGAGGCACATACATAAAAATAAAATAAAAAAAAACAAACATCCGGACGAATTGTAAACCTCCTCCTTTGGGAAGTCGGTTAAAAAAACCGCAAAAAAACACGTTAATTGTATGGGAGCCCCCTTTATATTAAATTTATTTTGTTTTTAGTATTTGTTGTTATAGCGGGAACAGAAATACGTCATCTGTGAAAATATCAACTGTCTAGCTACCACGGTTCATGAGATACGGCCTGGTGACAGACAGACGGACGGACGGATATCTTGAGATTTTAAGGTACTTTCCCTCCAGGGCCCATTCGTTTGTTCCACCCTGTATATGTGTGATCTGTAACGGCATAACAAGCTATGGTCGAACCTATAAAACTAACCTTAATAAAATATTTACACTTCAACAAAGAATATTAAAAACAATTGTGCACAAAAATATCAAATCAGCCTGCAAGGGCAACTACGAAATATTGTTCAAACACTGCCAAGTGTTACCAATACACAACATGGTAAAATTTGCTCTTATCGTGGAGCAATACCATCGAAAAGACCTCCCGAAACCCGTTCAACATAAAACTTGCACCAGAAAAGTTGTTAACAAAGAACTGGAAACCACCAGATTCAATAACACATATGGTCAAAGAACAGATAAAGTAATCTTACCACGGATTATAAACGAACTACCCCCCTGCTTAAAAGAAAAGATAACAGTCACAAACCTCAAACATAAAATCAAAAACCACTATCTACAACAAAACTAACCCACACACACATAGTCAAAATAAATAAATGAACCCAATTTTTTACACGTTTCAAACATCAGCAGCATCACATAATCACATTGGAAGGACCCACATAACAAGTTGCTAGTAGGCCGAGGTGGGAGCGAGACGACTGCAGCCGTCAAGCCAGCCAGCCACCGTATATTGCGCGAGACACAAATTCTATTACTTTCCCGTACTTACGTACATGCTCACTCGCGGCCTTACCCGCATGAAGAAGTGGCCAGAGATGATAATTATACAATGCGAAATACTTACACCTGCTACCTGATTGTGCATTATGTTGCTGCACCTGCGCTTCACTTATAATGAGCATTTATTAGTTGAGCCCAAATCAAATAAAGCGAACGTCTACCTACCTAGAATAATAAATTTGCAGTGTTAGGTTAGTTATGTGTACTGACAACTACGAATGTTCTGTGCTCAGACAAACCTCAGTGGTTTATGAGTACTATTTAAGATATCATATATGTTACTTAAGATACAAAGAATAAATAAAAAAAAAAAAAAAAAAACTGTATTTTTCATGAAATACCCAAAAAGTTTTCATAATTCATAATTTCTTTATTGCACACAAAAAGTTACATAGGACAGTAAAAAACATAGAAAACGTGTACAAAGGCGAGCTTATCTCTAATAAGAGATCTCTAAGTTTTGTTCAAATTATCATCTTATGTCAGAATAACTTTGTAGCTAGTTGAAAAATAACATTTGAATTGATTCAAAGCTTGCCGCGCTTTTAGGGCCTTTAGTACCTACTAAACGCCGCCGTAAGCAGCACTGTCTACAACCTACTCCTACTGGAAAACGTGAGACACCCATCTACAATTTCCGTACAATGAGGTTCACTCACTCAATGTCATGCAGACTGCAAAACATCATTTCAACGCACCAAAGAGTATTTAATTAAAACATCACTGGCAGCCAAACTTGAAGTGGCCAAAAGGAAAAAAATAATTTCTGTGCTCTGAGATTTGTATGAAAACAAAAGTAATTAAAAACTATTAATTTAATAATTATTTTCTAAAAGTTCTACATAATAAATAGAGACGTCGTAATTCATCAATTAATATTTAAAGTCTTTGTAGAAGTCCGGGGACGACATTGCCATATCATTTAAATTTAGTTTCATTAAAAGAAGGCTTACCTACCAAAACAAAATGGCCTTGGTATAAACTTTTCAAGCGTGTTGTGAAGACGTATCTTGTACCGAGACCACTTTCAATTTGTAATATCTCTCGTATTTCAGTATTTGTGGTTGGTGCGGCAACAGATATACACATTCTGTGAAAATTTCAGCTTTCTAGCTATTACGGTTCGTGCAGGCGGACCCGGTGACAGACGGACGGACGGACGGACGGACGGACGGACAGCGAAGTCTCAGTAATAGGGTCCCGTTTGGCACCCTTCGGGTACGGAACCCTAAAAAAGATTATGCCCTCACGAGGATTTCAACTCACGACCTACGGATTGAGAGCCTACATCATACCGGCTGCGGTACAACAACAAATTGGGTTGACGCGACATAACCCATAATTTGAAATGCGTGGGTGTATCAAAACACGTCTCTTTTATGGGGACCCCCTTTAATTTGTAAAATCTCTCGTATTTCAGTAGTATTTGTTTTTGTTGCGGCAACAAATATACTCACAACGTTCTGTAAAAAATTCAACTTTCTAGCTAGGTATTATTACGGTGCGTGCGTGCTCTAAGACCCGATGACGGACAGACAGACGGACGGACAGCGTAGGCTTAGTAGAAGAGTTCCGTGTTTGGCACCCTTCGGGTACGGTACCCAAAAAAGCACGGCGGTACAATAACAATAGAAAGCAACACTACACCTCATACGATTCTCGCCCCTAAGCCCCTTGTATCGACGTGTTACGATTACGACACGCTAAGGCCCAGCAGCAGCAGCAACAAGTACGGTTGTGCCAGCTGGACCCGCGACCGAGTTCCAGGTCAGCTGCACTCACCCGACACATGCAGCGCCTCTTGCACCTCCTTCCAGGCGTCATCCCGCAGCTTCGTCTTGTTGAACCCGCTCACCGACTTGTCGTACAAGATCGCTCGCTTCTCCACCTCCCTTATTAGATCCAGTTCGTTCATTCTGACGAGATTGCGCGTTGAACAAACTTTTCACACGCTCTTCTTGGTACCACTTCAGTAGGTACCTAAATACTTAAGTATTTAGATTGGATTGTGAGAACTTGCAAGCACTTTAGTAGGTAGTACCTACGTAGTTTCAGAAAAAGCTATCTAGGAGCAGTTGCGCCCTAAAACAAGCGTATCAAACAGCCGCGCTGTTGTTTAATTTATAGCCAAATGGTGAGGGGTGGCTGTTGTGTGGGGTGCGTGCCGGCCGGGGTGCGGGACGGCACTGCAGTCGCCGCCGCCGCCGCCGCCGCGGACGCCGCGCGGCGCGCGCGTATCGAGCGACGCGGCACGGCGACGCAACGGACACATTTTCTGCCGCATCGAAGGACGCCCCTATTATATGTACTTATAGACGTGGGCGAGAGATAAACTGCGATCTTATTCCTGGATTCGCAATCACGAAGCGGTGGCGACGGGCTAGCTCCCTGTTTCAAAAGGAGTTTCTATTTATTGGGACTTATTGATTTGTTGGTTAAACAGAAAACTGTTGCTCTGCAACCCCATGTTGCCATGGGGATGCCATGTGGCCCATGTGCGAGAGACTTTTGCCTATTTTTCAGCAGGTCGCCGGGAGGGGGGTAAACTTGAAAAGTTAATTCATATTGAATAATGGAGCCGTCCATGAGTACTTCTGCGCACCTCATTACTTCGACTTGCTGCCAGCTAGGTGGGTACCTATGTAAAATTTCCGCGGCGTACTGTAATAATGAGTTCTTCAAAGAAACTCGTTAAGGGCTCTACTCACGGTGCAATCGGTCTTGCAACTTGTCGCTGCAACTTGTTGCTTACTCACGATGCAATCTACCTGCAATCGGTTGCAAGGCAACAAGTCGCGAGACAGATTGCATCGTGAGTAGAGCCCTTTACTCGACTTGCTAGCTACGCTACGTGATGAATGATCGAAGGCTACGTGTTTCCGGGGTGGCTGATGCGCCGGCCGCCCCCTCCCACGAGTTCTTTCAACGGTTCTCGTTAGGTTCTCGATTTGCAAGCTATGAATATCTGGGAACCGAGCTTTGCTCGGCGGTTGGTGGTACAAACACAATAAAACATTATCCCGCGCGTTCGCGACGGCACGGGCGAGTGCCTGCAGTGCTTCAGCATTCGCGCACGCGCGCCAGCTATGCCACTTACTCACCGCTAAACAGGAGCATTGACACATTTGTACCTAAGCCGTTTCTCGGAGCTTGACATTTTTCTTCTAAATCGCCGCACCCATTTCTCATCGCAAGTCAGACGACACATCGATGCACTTACGTCGTCGACCCACTAGATTCGTCACTTTTAAAATTCCCATCGGAACATCACACACGCACGAGTCACGAGCAAGCAAACACAGACACACAACATACATACACACACAACATACATACACACACACACACTCACACGCACCGTTCAACACGCAGTTCACCACTCAACTCATTCATTAACGTAATCTTTATTCATAATTGTTTGCTATGCATTCTACAATTCTACCTAATGGTTAACAACGACACTTTATTCTAAGTTTTTGAAGGGTCTTGTTTCGTTATTGGCATTTCACAATTTGTTTTAATATGTTTTCATTTTACGTTGTAAACTGTTGTGAAACAACTAATAAATATATAAAAAAAAAAAATACGCGTGTAGCACCGTACACGTGTTAGAAGTAAAACTTCTGTAGCTAGATCATTAAGTGGTACCTATACTATACACCTATACCTACCTATACTAAAAGAGATTTAAATTTCCAATTTTGAGATCCAATCTCTGCTTCAAGTTACTTTTAAGTTTCAGACGTCCGATTATTTGAAATGATTTTATAGTTGTACTTACTTTTAATACGTCATGTCATTTATTTCCCACCATTCCTTATCTACAATTTGTCGCGCTCGTGGTGATATACTTAACTCATTCAATAGTGTCACTACTATTTGCATCTCGCTCAGATTATATACCATCTGACGTCACGTCTTTAAGCCGTCTCGCTCAAATGTATGCATTGCTTTGCTTGTCTCTGTGCCCAGTCCCTTTATTTAATTGATCGAGTACGTATTTTCAACTATTCCAAGTTAATGTGTACCTGCGGGGCTACCATAAGGCTTGCCACTCACGTCAGTCGCGCAGATAAATGACAAAGAAGATGGCTAAATCAATATATGGACGACTGCCCCAGACATGTACAAAGACTTCTCAACAGCCAATAGCATTTAAATATTCATTCATAAATTTAATTTACTGCGTCTGTATTTAGTTTGTAGAACTTGAAGAAAAAAAAATTAAATATAGGTAAATAAGAGTTGTTACTCAATACTCCGTGATTCCAATATGATTCCGTGACCTTTGCCGTCGCTAGAAATAAGCACCATTTTGCAATAACATGCAACATAACGCCATCTAGCCACTCCTCTGGAAACCTCCTGTTTTCAACAGTTTTCCTAGTTGGCAATTGGCAATTATGTTGCATGTTATTTTTAACGATGGCAAAAGTCACTAATCAATGGCGGAATCATAGAGTATGAAGTGACAACTCTTAATTATTTAATCATTTCCTTCAAGTTCTACAAACTAACTAAAGACGCAGTAATTTATGAGAGAATATTTAAATGCTATTAATTGGCTGTTGAGAAGTCTTTGTACATGTCTGGGGCAGTCATTTTGCCAAATTGCCAACTCCTTTCGCGTCTCAATGATGTTTCTCCATAAAATAGCGCGCATTCATTATGATATGACATTAAATTGTGACAAAATGCGTGGCTGGGGTGACTGGCGTGCCTTATGCTACCCCCGCTAACCTATACATACCTACTTTGCTAGGATTTTTTAGGGTTACTTCATCGCGAAGCGATGACGTAACTCTTATTTAATTTTATTCTTGACATTTCCTTAGTCCGCCATACGACATACCTCGATTTTGATATTTTACTTCAACATTATTGACTGGCATGAAGCATTAACTTTAAAATTACAAAAGCTTATTAAAATCAAAATCGTATAATTTCAACAGTTATAACAACAATTCAACTTTAAAATATGTATTACAATAATTGAAACAAAAAGTAAACTTTAGAAAAAACCGACTTCCACAAACCCTATTTGATTAGATTGAGTTTAATACTAACTGTAACCCCTTATCCCCCCCCCCCCTTGGGGAATTAATTTTGTCAAATCCTATATCAGTGCTACCCCACGCGACTAAGGAACCCCTCTGTACAAAGTTTCATGGCTCTAGGTCCACCGGTTTAGGCTATGCGTTGCCTGCCCGTCAGCCACGCATTGTATTTGTACCTAGTATTGAGCAGATCTGGTGGCCATATGTGGTCTTCATCAGCAGTTCCGCATCACAATATTATGCTTACCATGTGCATTTGCACGAGTTATTATGAAAAACACAAAAATCACTATAGGTCTGCCTATAATATTTGAAGAGTTCTCTCGATTTCTCCAGGATCCCATCATCAGATCCTGACCTGGTGTCAATGGGACCACCCTTGAGGTATTACCTATACGCCGAAAAAAGATTTGTTCAAATCGGTTCATAATTGGCGGAGTTATCGCGTAACAAACATAGAAAAAAAAAAAAAAAAAACATACGGGTCGAATTGAGAACCTCCTCCTTTTTTTGAAGTCGGTTGAAAATTACATACAAACAAATAAGCGAAACAATAAGCCATTAAACTTATGGCTCTGTAAGCTGTAGACCTCGCTTTGGCCGTTTACTACAGATAAACATTAAATAGGTAGGTATAACATGTACTTAGTAGCTAAACTGCTAATTTGTGACTTGAACTGCACTATATAATGAAAAGTGGCTTTAGAACAGTTCTAGGTACCTACTTATTGTTTTCAAGAAGTCTTAATGCAGCCATCCATCACATTGGAATTTGCTTGAAAACTAAATATCAAATTTGGATGATTCTAAGTGACTTTATGCGATTACTAGCTGCCCGTTGCGCGACTACGCAGCGCGTTTTAGGTACCTATTCCATAGTTACCGGCCACAAAACGATTCGTTCATCATTTTAGAAATCCATATCGACCCGTGTGACATTGATGAAACTCTTTTCTTACAAACTGTATGGATCGCATCGCACAACTGTCAAACATAAGTTCCGATTCCAACAAAGAGGTTGAACGAAGTAGTTTTTGGTCACGTCACTGGTTTTGGCCATACCGGAAATCAAGAACTCGTGGAAGAATGCTTAAAATAATTTTGATTTGTTAACGTTTCATCAGGTTTTTCTCTCACTAATTAACATTCTTTATTGTACGAATGTATTATTATCTTATCTGATTAGTTAAAAACCGTATTGAAAATAGTTGCGGTTTTAAAAGTCTTCAGCCGACCCTGACGTCACCGATTCCAATTTCCGTTACATTTCTTAGCCACTCGTGATAGCACCCGGCTAGTAGTAATTGAAAAGCAAATATATGAATAACCCACAGTTGAGAGGTTAAATAAATTTTACCCCCGTGCCCCAAGAAGTTTTACTTCAAAAAACGCGTGTAGCACCGTACACGTGTTAGAAGTAAAACTTCTGTAGCTAGATCATTAAGTGGTACCTATACTATACACCTATGCCTACCTATACTAAAAGAGATTTAAATTTCCAATTTTGAGATCCAATCTCTGCTTCAAGTTACTTTTATGTTTCAGACGTCCGATTATTTGAAATTATTTTATACTTGTACTTACTTTTAATACGTCATGTCATTTATTTCCCACCATTCCTTATCTACAATTTGTCGCGCTCGTGGTGATATACTTAACTCATTCAATAGTGTCACTACTATTTGCATCTCGCTCAGATTATATACCATCTGACGTCACGTCTTTAAGCCGTCTCGCTCAAATGTATGCATTGCTTTGCTTGTCTCTGTGCCCAGTCCCTTTATTTAATTGATCGAGTACGTATTTTCAACTATTCCAAGTTAATGTGTACCTGCGGGGCTACAATAAGGCTTGCCACTCACCTCAGTCGCGCAGATAAATGACAAAGAAGATGGCTAAATCAATATATGGACGACTGCCCCAGACATGTACAAAGACTTCTCAACAGCCAATAGCATTTAAATATTCATTCATAAATTTAATTTACTGCGTCTGTATTTAGTTTGTAGAACTTGAAGAAAAAAAAATTAAATATAGGTAAATAAGAGTTGTTACTCAATACTCCGTGATTCCAATATGATTCCGTGACCTTTGCCGTCGCTAGAAATAAGCACCATTTTGCAATAACATGCAACATAACGCCATCTAGCCACTCCTCTGGAAACCTCCTGTTTTCAACAGTTTTCCTAGTTGGCAATTGGCAATTATGTTGCATGTTATTTTTAACGATGGCAAAAGTCACTAATCAATGGCGGAATCATAGAGTATGAAGTGACAACTCTTAATTATTTAATCATTTCCTTCAAGTTCTACAAACTAACTAAAGACGCAGTAATTTATGAGAGAATATTTAAATGCTATTAATTGGCTGTTGAGAAGTCTTTGTACATGTCTGGGGCAGTCATTTTGCCAAATTGCCAACTCCTTTCGCGTCTCAATGATGTTTCTCCATAAAATAGCGCGCATTCATTATGATATGACATTAAATTGTGACAAAATGCGTGGCTGGGGTGACTGGCGTGCCTTATGCTACCCCCGCTAACCTATACATACCTACTTTGCTAGGATATTTTAGGGTTACTTCATCGCAAAGCGATGACGTAACTCTTATTTAATTTTATTCTTGACATTTCCTTAGTCCGCCATACGACATACCTCGATTTTGATATTTTACTTCAACATTATTGACTGGCATGAAGCATTAACTTTAAAATTACAAAAGCTTATTAAAATCAAAATCGTATAATTTCAACAGTTATAACAACAACTCAACTTTAAAATATGTATTACAAAAATTACATACAAACAAATAAGCGAAACAATAAGCCATTAAACTTATGGCTCTGTAAGCTGTAGACCTCGCTTTGGCCGTTTACTACAGATAAACATTAAATAGGTAGGTATAACACGTACTTAGTAGCTAAACTGCTAATTTGTGACTTGAACTGCACTATATAATAAAAAGTGGCTTTAGAACAGTTCTAGGTACCTACTTATTGTTTTCAAGAAGTCTTAATGCAGCCATCCATCACATCGGAATTTGCTTGAAAACTAAATATCACATTTGGATGATTCTAAGTGACTTTATGCGATTACTAGCTGCCCGTTGCGCGACTACGCAGCGCGTTTTAGGTACCTATTCCATAGTTACCGGCCACAAAACGATTCGTTCATCATTTTAGAAATCCATATCGACCCGTGTGACATTGATGAAACTCTTTTCTTACAAACTGTATGGATCGCATCGCACAGCTGTCAAACATAAGTTCCGGTTCCAACAAAGAGGTTGAACGAAGTAGTTTTTGGTCACGTCACTGGTTTTGGCCATACCGGAAATCAAGAACTCGTGGAAGAATGCTTAAAATAATTTTTATTTGTTAACGTTTCATCAGGTTTTTCTCTCACTAATTAACATTCTTTATTGTACGAATGTATTATTATCTTATCTGATTAGTTAAAAACCGTATTGAAAATAGTTGCGGTTTTAAAAGTCTTCAGCCGACCCTGACGTCACCGATTCCAATTTCCGTTACATTTCTTAGCCACTCGTGATAGCACCCGGCTAGTTGCAATTGAAAAGCAAATATATGAATAACCCACAGTTGAGAGGTTAAATAAATTTTACCCCCGTGCCCCAAGAAGTTTTACTTCAATAATCAGACTGCATTAACATCGATTAATATGCTGCTCTGTTTTGGAACAGAAGCAAACAGGCATTTTGTTTTTCCTGTTTGCTTCGTTTGCTTAGTAGCAAGCAAGAAGGTTGAATAACAGATGATGAACTTAGATTCGACCTTATTTGAACGAAACTTTTTTGTGTGAATTTTCCGAAGATGCGCCAAAAAGTGTCACGTGATCTAAGGTCCCAATGATTAACTTAATTTTCATCACATCTATTCAAAAAGATCTACTTTAGTCCCGGCAAACAGGGACTAAAGTAGGTCATTTAGTCCCTAGGGACTAAAAGTAACTTTTTAATTTTGTTGCCAGTATAAAGAAAAAATAATGCTGTCACTAATCAGTTTCACTACCACTCAGGCTGCCAGACCCAATTAAAAGAGAGATCGATTCTAAACGCAGCCAATAAAAAAAAGTTTGTACTAAAATGCGTACTCGACACAGATTAGATAATCCGATCGACTGAATCGATTGACATCGATTGGTGACAACAGAGAAAGAACCTTACTTAATTGATATCGAAACACGGACCAAATAATTAAAAAAGTTGTGGAAAATTTGTAAACAAAGCGCGCCAAATCTGAATGCTGTAATTATTTATTTCAATTTCGTTTGCGGATATGAGTAAAGAATATGAGTGAAAGTGAGTGTCTAACTCCAGATGATAACAACAAACGCGAATGACAAATACAAAATCTGTTACCAATAAAATTACGAGGAATATAGGTATGTAAAAACGTGGTTATCTGAAAATGCTTTTTGAACCAATTTTCAAGATTTAGCCAATACTAAACAATCTTTAACTATGTGGAGGACATATTTGTAATTAGTAATTTCTTTATTGTACTAACACAAGAATGACATACAGAAAACTTATAATAGATAACAAGAGATTTCTTCCAACAAACCATTACACACAACATATCACGAAAATTGTGTAAGCAAATAAAAGGTCTAACAGAAAGGGGTGTACAAGCCGAAAGCAGGTTGTTAGGGACATCATTTTGAACAACTTTCACAATGGGACCGACTTGATCAGAGCAACATTATTTTTCACTCCACCATACAGATCAGCTGAGCGCTAGGCCCGAAATGTACTGAGTTAAAAATAAAGTTGCTCTGATCAAGTCGATCCCATAGTGAAAGTTGTTCAGAATGATGTCCCTCTTTCCGCTTGTACACCCCTTTCTGTGACACCCTGTATAGGTACATGTATGTTATTTTATTGATTACTTACTACTTTTCTCATAGAGGGTGATGAAAAGTAGAGTGTCCACCTCAGGAGTAAAAACTATTTTTGGCTCGAGTGATGTACTTTGAATCCCTCGCTCCCTCAGGATTCTACTTTTGAGTCCCTCGTTACACTCGGGACTCAACTCTAGAATCCCTCGGTCGCTCAGGATTCAAAAAACACTCTCGCCCTAAAAATAGTTATTTACTCCCTTGGTAAACAATCTACTATTTTATTGTCATTTTCCAATGCCTTATTTTCATTGATTTAGAGTGAAATTGTCAATCCTATTGCACGGGTACCTAAGAGAAAAGCATGAAAACTCGGATTTAAAGCGATTTTTCAGTTACATAGGTGACCTATAGCTCGATCGATTTTTTACCTCCAAAAACCCTAACATTGCAAAAAGCGCCTTTTTAACCGACTTCCAAAAGGAGGAGGTTTACAATTCGTCCGGATGTTTGTTTTTTTTTATTTATTTTTTTATGTAAGTATGTGCCCCGATAGCGCCTAAACGGGTGGACCGATTTGGAAAATTATTTTTTTGTTTGAAAGGGTTTACCTTCCCATTGGTCCCATTGACACCAGGTCAGGATCTGATGATGGGATCCTGGAGAAATCGAGGGAACTCTTCAAATATTATAGGCAGACCTAAAGTGATTTTTGTGTTTTTCATAATAACTCGTGCAAATGCACATGGTAAGCATAATATTGTGATGCGGAACTGCTGATGAAGACCACATATGGCCACCAGCCAGATCTGCTCAATACTAGGTACAAATACAATGCGTGGCTGACGGGCAGGCAACGCATAGCCTAAACCGGTGGACCTACAGCCATGAAACTTTGTACAGGGGTTCCTTAGTAGCGTGGGGTAGCACTGATATGGGATTTGACAAAATTAATTCCCCAAGGGGGGGGGGGATAAGGGGTTACAGTTTGTATTAAACTCTATCTAATCAAATAGGGTTGTGGAAGTCGGTTTTTTCTAAAGTTTACTTTTTTTTTTCAATTATTCTAGAAGACAAAACATATATCGAAGGGGTTACAGTTTGTAAAACTCAATCTAATCAAATAGGGTTTCTGGAAGTCGGTTTTTTCTAAAGTTTACTTTTTGTTTCAATTATTAAGTTTTTTTTCATACAAATTCATAACTGCTGTACTGTATGAGTTGATCGTAACCCCTCTGTACTAGACTAGAGGACGGTAGACGGGTAGACGGTAGATGCGAGTAAAGTACCTAATCGATTATGATGGGGCTGATGAACATGTCACGGAAGTGACGGAACACAGTATCTGTGGACTTTGACATTTTGTTTGACGCAAGATAAAAAATATGAAAAAATGTGACGATTGCGCGATTTGCTTAGTTAGTGCTCTATTTTATTTAGTTATACCTAGTTATTGTTCTGAGTTATTTAGATTATTATGATATGACTATCCCCGATTATCCTCAGATAACTGATATAATATATTATCTTTGGTTGCTTCGTGAGTGAGAGGAGAGAATAGAGATAATTTTTGTTTGTTGTGTGCCCACCCAACGTGGGCTTGTTTCGATCTGTAAAATACCTGTGCCTTTGTGTGATGGAGATGGATAATGATCAGTGATTCAGTGATGATCAACTGATCACTAACATTTGTTGCTATCTCATTCCATACTATCTATAATTCCTGGAGTACCTACTCGCTCTCATATCAGTCTTCCATTCCTGTGGTTTCAAGCTCAAGAAACAATGACCAATTGCTGCAGGATTTGTCTGACTAAAAAAGCACCGAAAGATGTTTCAGAGTTACAGTGTGATACACCAGAAGTAGACAAAAATCACCAAGATCATGACATTATGTTGTTCTGCTTGGATATCCGGGTAACCAAGTTGTAACATATTAACTATTTGCTTTCTGGCTTGCTCTAAACATAACCTTACTTCAATTCATGCTTGTTAGGGAGTATATTTAAAATTATACCCATGATACCGCTAATATGGCTAACCACCTAGCTAGATGATGAGCTGGTAACTTCAGCAGAAAATTCATAATATACTCACACCCTATTATTTTACAGGTCTCTGAATGTCCACAAGTATCCAGAAGTCTGTGTAACAAATGCTACAAAAAAGTCATATCATTTTACATCTTCAAGGTGCAAGCTATAAAAAATGATGTGTATTTAAGATCTTTACAATCCACAGAACAAGATAAAGATACTCACATGCAAGACCACATTTTATTGAAAGCTGAAAAGACAGAGGAAACGGACCAAGCCAAAGAACCAGATAAAGATACTAGCATGCAAGACCACAATTTTTTATTTAAAGCTGAAGAGACAGAGGAACCAGATCGAACCACAGAACAAGATAAAGATACTAACATAAAAGACCACAATTTTTTATTGAAAGCTGAAGAGACAGAGGAACCGGAGATCAAAATTGAAGCTAACTATGATGTATTTTATGACCAGACGGACCAACTGAGCCTAAACAATGATTTAAATTACCTAAATATTAAAGCTGAAGACACACATTACACTGAAAAAGATGAGTCTGATAATGACATACTCAGTGATTTAAAGAGGAAGCATAGTTCAATCAGACAAAACAGTTTGCGTGAGAAAAACTGTAAAACAGAGGAGAATTGTAAAATATCTTCAAATATCTCAATGAAAGCACCACCAAAGAAAGGGGGTCCAAAGAAAAAACTGAAAACAAAACAAGGAGTAACTCCACAAAAATGTAAACAGTGTGGAAAGTCCTTCAAACATCTGAAAGAACATATGAAGCAACATGAGGACCCAGCAGACCGCAAAATATACCAATGCAAGAGCTGTCCCAAAATATTTTATAGCTATGATGCAAGGTATAAACATAATAACCGATATCATAAGCGAAATAGATATCCAATGATTAAAAAGAAATGCCCTATATGTGATAAGGGTAAGTTTCATGCTCTTGTGGGAAGTAAACGGTAAAGTGCGAGTAGGACTCGTACACCGAGGGTTCCGATCACACTTCAGAGTGTAACATGTGTAACTAGGTCCCACCATAAAAAACTAAAGTATGATGTCATCCATGTAAACCAAATTAAATATTTTTTTAGAAAGGGAGAAATTTGCAGTTTTCATATTTTTCCCTTTACTTGTGCCATAAGACTTTGCTTTGTGACCACCAACCTTAACTAATTATATAAATTTTTAGCTTGATATGTCCAGGCTTTCTTGATATAAAAAGTCTTGACATACAGACGGACGGACGGACGGACAACAAAGTGATCCTATAGGGGTTCCTTTTTTTCCTTTTAAGGATCGGAACCCTAAAAAAATTATATGACTTCCAAGTTTGATTGATTCCTAAGGAATTTTGTTTGTTTCCAGACTATGCTAACTTGGATTCCCACACACTAATTGTTCATAACAAAGAGAAGCTCCCGTTTGTATGTACAGTTTGTGAACGACGGTTTTTAACGCAGTCTGCTGTCGACAGTCACCTTGAAAGTCACACCAAAAGAAAGCCCTTTCAATGCGATAAATGCAATAAAATGTTCAGGACGAAGTCGCTGTTAGCAATACATATGTAAGTATGAAATTGGATTCTTGTAGTTTGTTGAAGCTAAAACACCATTTACAGTTCGCGTCATGTAAAAAGAAATTGATCGACAGGGATGGAATGTGTTTGCGATGGCCATAGTCACGTGACACGTCCGAACACACGTGCCATCCCTGTCGCTCAGTGTCTTTTTATGTAATGTATTTTTTTACGTACATGCCTCATCCATACGCTTGCTTTTTATGTAATAGATGTTGTACATGCCTCGTCCATACGCTTGCCATTTGCCGCAAACTCCACACCACTACAAACATAAAGCATTACACAAGCCTACATACACCAAGTCAAACTCTATCCACTCACCCACACGGGATAGCTTTCAGAGGTTTGGCGAGCATCTGGTTGAGGCATCATCTGTTTGTCCAGTCTCAGTTTGAAGCTCTCTTTTGCCTTAGACGACACGATTTGTAATGTCTCAACTCTTTGAAGTCCTATACTAGAGTCTAGACCTTCACTCGAAATATGCATACCTACTCCACTCGAAATATGCATACCTACTCCACTCGAAATATGCATACCTACTCCACTCGAAATATGCATACCTACTCCACTAGAAATATGCATACCTACTCCACTCGAAATATGCATACCTACTCCACTCGAAATATGCATACCTACTCCACTCGAAATATGCATACCTACTCCACTCGAAATATGCATACCTACTCCACTCGAAATATGCATACCTACTCCACTCGAAATATGCATACCTACTCCACTCGGTGACTCGCCCTAATGCGAGTTTCCTAAATTCTTACTTATTAATTACAGACGGAATGTGCACGACCAGGAGAGACCGCACATGTGCCATTTGTGCTCAAAGAGCTACTTCAAGAAACACTCCCTGTATGTTCATATACGGTAAGTGGCTTGCAGTTAACATTCATTTGTGCTGAGTATGACCGTATGCAACACTCCCTGCATGTACATATACGGCAAGTGGCTTGTAGTTAACATTCATTTGTGCTGAGTACGACCGTATGCAACACTCCCTGTATGTTCATATACGGTAAGTGGCTTGCAGTTAACATTCATGTGTGCTGAGTACGACCGTATGCAACACTCCCTGCATGTTCATGTACGGCAAGTGGCTTGCAGTTAACATTCATTTGTGCTGAGTACGACCGTATGCAACACTCCCTGCATGTTCATATACGGCAAGTGGCTTGAAGTTAACATTCATTTGTGCTGAGTATGACCGTATGCAACACTCCCTGCATGTTCATGTACGGCAAGTGGCTTGCAGTTAACATTCATTATGTACGGCAAGTGGCTTGAAGTTAACATTCATTTGTGCTGAGTATGACCGTATGCAACACTCCCTGCATGTTCATGTACGGCAAGTGGCTTGCAGTTAACATTCATTTGTGCTGAGTATGACCGTATGCAACACTCCCTGCATTTTCATGTACGGCAAGTGGCTTGAAGTTAACATTCATTTGTGCTGAGTATGACCGTATGCAACACTCCCTGCATGTTCATGTACGGCAAGTGGCTTGCAGTTAACATTCATTTGTGCTGAGTACGACCGTATGCAACACTCCCTGCATGTTCATATACGGCAAGTGGCTTGAAGTTAACATTCATTTGTGCTGAGTATGACCGTATGCAACACTCCCTGCATGTTCATGTACGGCAAGTGGCTTGCAGTTAACATTCATTTGTGCTGAGTATGACCGTATGCAACACTCCCTGCATTTTCATGTACGGCAAGTGGCTTGAAGTTAACATTCATTTGTGCTGAGTATGACCGTATGCAACACTCCCTGCATGTTCATGTACGGCAAGTGGCTTGCAGTTAACATTCATTTGTGCTGAGTATGACCGTATGCAACACTCCCTGCATTTTCATGTACGGCAAGTGGCTTGAAGTTAACATTCATTTGTGCTGAGTATGACCGTATGCAACACTCCCTGCATGTTCATGTACGGCAAGTGGCTTGCAGTTAACATTCATTTGTGCTGAGTACGACCGACAATGTCAGTTCAAAATGGGGTGATCTGTTCTCGGTGTCACTAGTGTCTATGAAAAAGTAGAAGATACTCTCGAGTAAAAGTTACTCTTTCGTTGGTAATATCCAGCCTAAGACAAATTACTTTGAGCCTGGTCTCTCTATCTTGTACATATTTGTTGTTTTGAGGTTTAGCCACACACACTATACATTCCACCACTTTAAATAAGAAAACCGCATCAAAATCCGTCCACCCGTTTGGCCGCTATACAGGGTGTAACAGAGGGGTGTAGTCATATTTTAGGGGGTTGTTGTTGTTGTTGTAGAGACCATTCAGAGCAATTTTTACTATGATACCGATTTAATCAGGGGGTAATTCTGGCGCTAGCGAGATCATGTCCATGGTCGAAATATCGATTTCGAGATACCAAAATCTCTATCAAAAACAAGAAAAAGCTGTGTTCGACTAGCCTTTCGACCAACCGAGATATCTGGACCCGTTTTCGATCAAAATAAATTGAAATTGAAATCGTTTTCGACCGATTTAGGCTGTATCAAAACCGATATCTCGACTGGGGAGATGATCTCGGCAGCGGCGCGAGAATCGGGGGCCAGAGCATCTTTATTTTTCATAGCTCCATACGTTTTGGTCCGAGCGTTCAGCTGATTTGTATAGAAAAGTGAAAATTAAAGTTGCTCTGGTCAAATCGCTTTCATAGTGAAAGTTGCTCAGAATGATTTCCCTAACAACCCCCTAAAATATGACTACACCTTTCTGTTACACCCTGTATAGTGCCATAATGTAGTCCATATTAGACACATAAGGATCTATTACACTGTGCTAAATATAGGGCCTAATTACGGATGCTCGTTATTACATTACAACTAATTAAAGCGACTAATTAGGCGTCAGGCAGAAAGTGTACTCATTAAGGGCCACAATTAGGGGTGCTCGTTAGGATCAGGCATAAAGTGCACTCATTCAGGGCAATGTAATAACCCTTAAAATACTTACAAACAGAACGAACGACAGACACTTCAAACTTACAAACAGAACGAACGACAGACACTTCAAACTTACAAACATAACGAACGACAGACACTTCAAACTTACAAACAGAACGAACGACAGACACTTCAAACTTACAAACAGAACGAACGACATACACTTCAAACAGAACGAACGACAGACACTTCAAACAGAACGAACGACAGACACTTCAAACAGAACGAACGACAGACACTTCAAACAGAACGAACGACAGACACTTCAAACAGAACGAACGACAGACACTTCAAACAGAACGAACGACAGACACTTCAAACAGAACGAACGACAGACACTTCAAACTTACAAACAGAACGAACGACAGAAACTTCAAACAGAACGAACGACAGACACTTCAAACAGAACGAACGACAGACACTTCAAACAGAACGAACGACAGACACTTCAAACAGAACGAACGACAGACACTTCAAACAGAACGAACGACAGACACTTCAAACAGAACGAACGACAGACACTTCAAACAGAACGAACGACAGACACTTCAAACAGAACGAACGACAGACACTTCAAACTTACAAACAGAACGAACGACAGAAACTTTAAACAGAACGAACGACAGACACTTCTGTTAGACACTTCAAACAGAACGAACGACAGACACTTCAAACAGAACGAACGACAGACACTTCAAACAGAACGAACGACAGACACTTCAAACAGAACGAACGACAGACACTTCAAACAGAACGAACGACAGACACTTCAAACTTACAAACAGAACGAACGACAGAAACTTCAAACAGAACGAACGACAGACACTTCAAACAGAACGAACGACAGACACTTCAAACAGAACGAACGACAGACACTTCAAACTTATGACGACCGTATTTTGGTCCTCGCTCGGATGACCGTCGACCTGTAATCCTCACATTTAAAATCTTCATGAAAATGAATTTATTCTGATAATGCCAAAAAGTGCCACAATATAAAAAATAGTGCCATCATAGTTTCGAAGTTACAGGCTTAGGTTGGTGAGGATTACGCAAGACATCTAGCTGTAAATTACGACGAGAAATGAGGATATTTCTCGTGCAGGCAAACGGTATGTCCTATCGAGTTGGTTTAGGTCTCAAGAATTAGTACCTATGACAATTTACGACATGCGGACATGCCAAATCTCAGAAATAGTCATCAAAAGATCTCCGTGCTATTGACTATAGTATCATCCCAAAAGCGGTTATTGATCTGCTTAGAAAATGTCTATTTACGTTTTGCAGACTACACACAAAAGAGTTTCCGTATAAATGTGACGAATGTGGCAAAGGATTCCGAGTTTGGAGCAGCTTGAAGATCCACAGAGTGAGGCACGGAGACAAGAAATTTGCCTGCACGCTCTGTCACAAGAAGTTTTATGCGAAGGGGTAAGTCTCGAGACACGATACACGACTGACTTGTGGCTCTGCCTGCCATGCGAGAGGTCCCGGGTTCGATTCCCGGCTGGGGATAAAGAAAACAAAAAAAACAGCCAAAAGGTGTATTGATTTAAATCAAGGGATTAATTTAATAAATCACTTGATTTTAATCGCGATCAGGATTCAAATGACAAATAATACTATGAACTAACACGTCATACAAACTGACTGACTGAGACTGACATTTGTTATGATATGATACCTAAGTTAGGTTAGGTTGAGAGGTTTAAGTAACCTAACACAGGTAGTTTTACCTTCATAAGCTCTGTGCACGTCACCTGCAGCGGCAGCAATCGGCAGCATGCCACACAAGAGAAAGGCCCATGGCCTTGTCGTGAATAAATGTCATTTTCTCTTGTCGGGCAAGAGACCTCTACGCACACACCACCGTGGTCACCACAGAGGTAGGCTCTCAAAGCGAGCGTCTATAGCGTCAGTGGCGCCGCGTCTGTGACGCGTCGACACGACAGAGCGACAGGTTGATGTTCTATTCTGTGCAAATTATAGGGACCATCATTCGAGCGCAGCGGCACTAACGCAGCGCCAGTGCCGCTGTGACCGTGTTGTCAGCCAGTAAAGGAAGATCATAAAGGCGGTCACAGCGGTGGCACTGACGACGCCACGTTAGCGGCGGCACTGACGACGCCACGTTAGCGGCGGCACTGACGACGCCACGTTAGCGGCGGCACTGACGACGCCACGTTAGCGGCGGCACTGACGACGCCACGTTAGCGGCGGCACTGACGACGCCACGTTAGCGGCGGCACTGACGACGCCACGTTAGCGGCGGCACTGACGACGCCACGTTAGCGGCGGCACTGACGACGCCACGTTAGCGGCGGCACTGACGACGCCACGTTAGCGGCGGCACTGACGACGCCACGTTAGCGGCGGCACTGACGACGCCACGTTAGCGGCGGCACTGACGACGCCACGTTAGCGGCGTCGCAGCGCTCGAATGATGTTCCTTATCCGCCAGTAATAAGAGTGACGCTATAGACGCTGCTTCAGTGACGCTCGCTTCGAAAGCCTACCTTAGGCGAGTTGGCAAGTAGTCTTTCGACGTCTATTGAGAGACTATAGACAGGCATGCTGAGCGTGAGCATACTGATGTGGGGCCCTACCGCGCAGCCGCTGTCGGCATCGGCTTCGTGTTTGACTTGCCGTATTGTCATAATGATAAAGTTCATTCTTGCGTGTTTAAACACGATGCCGATGCCGACACCGGTTGCGCGGTAGGGGGGCAGTTCCTTTTCAGAGGTCCGTGTGCATTCATATACAGGTTGTAACAGAAAGGTGTAGTCATATTTTAGGGGGTTGTTAGGGACATCATTCTTAGCAACATTCACTATGAAACCGATTTGATCAGAGCAACTTTAATTTTCCCTTTTCTACACAAATCAGCTGACCGCCCGCCCGGACCAACGTAGGAGCAATGAAAAATAAAGTTGCTTTGATCAAATCGGTTTCATAGTGAATGTTGCTCAGAATGGTCTCCCTAACAACCCCCTAAAATATGACTACAATTACACCCTTCTGTTACACCCTGCATGCCCGTATAGGCTAATAAAACAACCATTTGATTTACGAAAGAGTTTCTTGCACGAGTTTCTGGGCTTAGACAACATAATAGTGATACCCTGGGTGGGTGATACCCTGGGTGGGTGATACCCTGGGTGGGTGATACCCTGGGTGGGTGGTGAGAACAGAACTTACTCCTTACCACGGACTTTTACTTATCGGCGCGCGACCGACCCGCAATATTACTTTGCTAATATTTGCCGGTGACAGGTGCGGGCGGCGAACGTTCTATAGGAATTCACGGACTGCAATCAAAATCCATTGCTGCCTGCGTTGCGTGTCGGTAGGTTGGCGTTCACCGTTATCCGTAACTTGTCAGTTATAAATAAAGCCGTCCGTTGCAGAGGGCTGTCCGTTCACATGGTCAGCCACACGACGGAGAAGCCCCACGCGTGCAGCGTCTGCGGCATGAAGTTCGGGCGCGCGGACAACCGGAACGCGCACGAGCTGAAAGCGCACTGCTACAAGGCCCCGGAGCCGGACGGACGCGGACGGGGACGGAAAATAATGTGAATCCTGTGGGCTATGTTAGGTCAGTTTACAATTTGGATATGGGTTACTTTGCTAAAATACGACACGTGTCATTGTTTTTTTGTAATTTTGTCGAAATAATGAACGACTCGTGCTGAATTTATTGTGAATAAAAATAATACCGACATTTTTAGATATGTACTTATTTTAAATTTTATGATATGTGTTGTACTTGTACATAATAGGCTTGTGACCTGTCAAATCAAAATAACTTTTTATGAACTGTCAAAACGAAACTTTTGTTCCTGAGTTTTATGAAACTTGAAATAACTGAATGACGTCATGTAAAAGTGCCATCAAATGCTGTCTTTTTTGCACAAAATTGACTTTATATATATATATCTGCTGGAACTATACAATTCTGAGAATTTCAAGCCATTTTGTACATAATGCTTCAACTTAAGACTTGTTCCTAGATATATTGGATTACCGTGGCCACAAGCCTCTATACCTAACGTTCGCACGTCTGCATGGCAGAATATAGTGAAACATTTTATGCGACCTTATAAAATATCTGATGTACCTGTACCTCTACCTATATTCATGCAAATAAATACTTACTTACTAATAAGAAACAGCTCCTGCACCTGATTTCTTATGTTTAAAATCCGTTAATTTTGTTTTGGCATTTTTAAGCTAATATGTCTATCTTTGTTCTTATTCGTTTCATAGTCGTCTTTGATTGTATGTGAAAAATATAAATAATTAAACCTTTTACAAAATAATAAAATATTTATTTTATCTGAGGGCACGCATATTTATTTCAGACCCGCATTGATTAATTCATAAATCAATCAGCTTACTACATAGGTACTAAATGATAACATTACAGCAATAAAACTTAAACTTGATATAAAGAATAAACCATTTAATTAAAATAAACCAATTCCATTTAGACTTAGAGCCTTGCCAGATAAGGCGTTTTGCGCGCGCGAGTCCACTCGCGCGGTTCCGAGATGTGAGAAAACGCGCGGCTGCCATCTGGACGGGATATACGTAGCTCCAGTATCTCGGAAACGCGCGAGTGCCTACGCGCGAGTGGAACTCGCGCGTAAAACGCCTTATCTGGCAAGGCTCTTAGATCATTTATTATGATCGAAGCATTAACAAATTCCATTTCTCCAATTCTACAAAGATGCAGCTCTTCAACGACCGGCGCACGCTGACAGGTGGAACTAACGCTATCTGTGTTAATGACAGGTTCGTTCGAAGCACTAAGTTGCGTAGCGCTGGCGCCCCCCTGTACACGTCACTCATCAATCAGCCAAAAGATCGCCGGAGACTCTACAGCAGTGCAGCAACAATCAACATTTCATATATTCCTTTAGTTTAAACTGTAGTAGCGGTTTACAATTATTTTTCAATGTTAATGAAAACTATGCTGAAAAACTAAACAACTTGTTTATAATAATTGAACTTTTACAACAATTAGCCTTGATCGAGCCACAAATAAAGCTATCGATCCAGGATCTGCTTTTCATCTAGAATGTATATTGTACACATAGTGATTCATATTGTGTTAGAATAGGGAACATTAATACAATTTAACACAATAGACATTCGAGTTTACAGATCTTTGAACTATGGTATTTTGATACAAAGTATCTTTAATTTAATCGTAGGTATCATTACAGTCAATCAAAACAATCAATTATGTAAAATGCAACAGAAACAAAATACACTTACATATTTTAATACAAAGTAAATCACTTTATTATAATATCTCTTGGGCACAGTAGTGCCAAGTTCCTACCTCTGCCTCTGCCTCTGCTGTGCATTTATTAAAGTGTACAATTAATTAGTGGCCGCTGCTGTCCTCCTCACACGGCATCGGATGTCTGTGCTGCTCAACATGCTCGCGATACTCGTCCTGCGTGCCCACCAACTCCATCTGACACACGCTACACTCGCGCAGCTTGCTCATGTGCATCCTGGTTATATGGATGTAAATATAATACCTCATCGTGAACTGTTTCCCGCAATGATCACAAGTGAATTTGTTGTTTCTGTCGTGCACGGCCACAGTGTGCTGTCGCAGGAAGTACGCGGTGGGGAATCGTTTGTAGCACACCTGGCACTCGTGGTTCTTGGTGCCGGTGTGTGACCGGCGGTGCGCGATGTGTCCGCTCGCGTCGCTGAAGCGCATCCCGCACAGCTCACACTCGTAGGGCTTCTCTCCCGTGTGTGTGCGCACGTGACGCCGGCACGCGCTCGGATCGCTGAACGCTTTCTGACAATACTCGCACACGAACGGCTTTACGCCATTGTGGATTCTTTCGTGGTTAAGCATATTGGCTTTTGAGTTGAATGCTTTTGGGCAGAACCTACACTTGAAGTCCTTAGTTCCGGCGTGTCGCATGAAGTGCAACTGCTTCGTACCCGATTGGACGAACCGTTTTCCGCATATTTCGCATTCATATGGCTTTTCTCCGGTGTGCGTGCGATGGTGTATTTTTAAAGTTTCTTTACTTTTAAGTACTTTGTCACAAACTTCACAAGTGAATCCCGGCTTGTCGGATTTGGTTTTATTGAATGCGAGATCAACTTTAAGCTTTGGTCCTTTTTTGTTTAGTACACTCATCATTGGTTTAATTTTAGGAGTTCCTATGGGAATTCTTTTCTTTTGCTTCTGGCGATCAGTTCGTGACAACACTGGAGGTTTAGGTTTGTAGCTGGTTACTGGTTCCCATGGGGAGACAAAGACAATCATTTCATCGGCGTTTTCCTGAGACTCTGCGGTTTCCCGGGCCTCATCGGCTCTCTGGGACATCTCGGTTTTCTTTAACGCGGCGGTCTCCCGGGACCGAGCAGTTTTCCGCAACTCGGCTTTTGCCCGGGACTTTACTTGCCCGGCTTTCCGGGCCACAGTGTTCTGCTGTGCCTCGGTACTCCGGGAGCCGACAGTCGACTCCTCCATGTGATGCACGGTCCGCAGGTGTCCCCGGTAGTCCTCTCGCCTGTAGTAGCCGACTCCGCAGTGGCACACGAGCGGGCGTGGCCGGTGCTTCATGCCGTGCAGCTCCAGGGTGCTCTCGAGCATGAAGCTAGCGCTGCACGAGTCACATTTGTAAGGTTTGTCGCTTGATTCTTCATCGTCGACTTTCGCTTTGATTCTGGAATTTTGGAAAAGAACATATGTTGAGAATCAGTATTTATTCTTATTTCTAAGTGTTCTTTGCTTAGTCAGGGCGGCGGCGATGGGCTAGCCCCCTGTCACGCGAAATGGAGTAATGAATAACAGGCTCAAAGTGGGCACAATCATGCCTCTGCCACCCCCATGTTGATGTTGTCTTTGTCAAAGTGGGCACAATGATGCCTCTGCCACCCCCATGTTGATGTTGTCTTTGTCAAAGTAGGCACAATGATGCCTCTGCCACCCCCATGTTGATGTTGTCTTTGTCAAAGTGGGCACAATGATGCCTCTGCCACCCCCGTGTTGATGTTGTCTTTGCTATATTTGTATTTTGTGTACAAAAAATTTACAAACAATATTTTATTATCAACATACACTTTGTCCTTGATGTGCCTGAGGCTGTGAAGCTGCAGGTCCCGGTGGGTGTCGAAGCCGGCGCAGCAGGGGACACACCAGAACTCGGAGATCCTCTCCAGCACCACCACCGGCTTGCTCATCTGGCAACAGCAGTGAAAGATATATTCTGGGATAAGGTCTGACTGATTGAGGAACAACAACGTGATGCTTAACGGAATCCTTTTTTCATTCGGAACCCTAAAATTTATAAACAATGAGTTGACATCCTGAGTATTCCTGAGAAGACAGCTTAAATTTAAAACAGCTTGTTTAGTTGTATAACGTCACCTAACTAACACCTATTTCGTAATTTCTTTATTGTACTCACATGATGACAAACAGATATCATATAGAAAAATCGTGTACAAAGGCGAGCTTATCTGTAATAAGAGATTTATTCCAGCAAACCATGTTGGGTAGGAGATAGGAGGTAAGGGGGAGAACTGCGCGTACAATAAAACTATATACTACATATTACACAAACATAAATAAAACCCTATCGCTAAGAAATAGACTGCTTAAACAATTACATAAATACAACATATCAATAAATATCGTATAAATACACTAATATATACCAATATATATATCTAAATTGACAAGGAAAGTAGTGCATTCTTTCATCGATTTTTGAATATATTTAGTGATGGACTGTCCCTGATGGTGCAGGGAAGCTCAAATCCCATGTCAGTGCTACCCCACGCTACTAAGGAACCTCTGTACAAAGTTTCATGCCTCTAGGCCCAATTTAGGCTATGCGTTGCCTGCCCGTCAGCCAGCATTGTATTTGTGCCTGGTAAGTATTGAGCAGTTCTGGTGGCCATATATGGTCTTCATCAGCAGTTCCGCATCACAATATTATGCTTACCGTGAGTAAATCCACAGTTTATTCATGTAGGAACCTACTTAGTGAATGGATTCCTTTTTTTTTCTTTTTTTTATATGTATATTTGGCCAACTTGCGATCGGTTTTGCAACCATTAGCAGTTTTTATGAATATTTATGGCGCTTTGGGCATTCCATTCCAGTGTTTGGTAGCCAATATATAGATAACCCAAAAAGTTCTTGGTACTTTTTGGGTTATCTATATATTGTCCCAAACATGTTTTCTCTTCAATCTCCTTTGGTAGGGAATATCACTGAGTGTTGAAGCCAGCTGGTTTTGATGATGGTTGATCCTATCTCTGTAGGTTCTGGTCATTTGTGACACCTCCTCCTTAATAGTAGGCATTTGCAAGTAGTCATGAACTTCACCATTTGTTGTGAACCAAGGTCCATTTACTATTGACTTCAAAGCTGAATTTTGGAAGCGTTGTAGGATTTCAATGTTAATTATATGCCATGTGTCCATATCGGTTTTAGCACAGTCTTGTAGACGAGTACCTTATTGTTGACTGATAGCTTAGACTGTCTTCCAATGAGCCATTCCAGTGATCTGTATCTGTGGTTAAGCTCATCACGCTTCCTTATATGGTCACGCCATGTTTGTTTCCGGTCGGATTCCTGATTTTCAAAAAATGGGACCAAACTATTGGGCCTCCCTTTAAAACAAAGAAGGATTTTTTGAAATTGGTTTATAAAGAGTAGGTACCAGTTTCGATATAACAAACATAAAAAAAAAACATACAACCGAAATGATGAACCCACTTCTTTTTTGAATTTGGTTAAAAATAGCACAAAATACAAGACAGTAGACTTGACTGCAAGAATATTGGTTGTATAGCGCAATACAACACAACTTTGCACTGGCAGTGGCATTTGCAAATTAAAATTAAAACACTATACATATAATGTTATTGTATCAGGTATGTTTATATGAAACCTGTGTTAGATATAAGTTAGTCTGTAAGAAACTGCAGTGCCCTTACAGGGTCCATTGTGGGGACCTCCTAATTATAAGAACCTGTAAAACCACAATGTTGTAATAAGTAATTTGGAATTTGGCAAAAATATCTCTGTGTGCTATTCTAAATAATTGAAATAGAAGGTACTTAATAGGTTTTAATTTAATTTATGTTTTGTCCGTAGCTACAGTAAGTGAGTTTAACTTAACCCTTGAACTGTGACGGGTGTTCCGGATGTTTTATACACTTGCTTGACAATATATAATTAGCTAATTATATGGATAGCACTTAATAATTAACATGTTAATTCGCCTAGGTGCATTAAGTATATTTTAAAACACCTGGCACAGATTAATAAAGTGCACCTGGTTTACTTTTAGTAAACAAACACCTATAGCAAATAGATTACTTTTACTTGACATTTACAGAAACAGAATTTAATTCACCTGAGGGTCATAGTGTCGATAAGGGGGCGGAAGCTCTTTGGCGCCCCCTTATCTACACTCCAACCTCTGTTTTCCTGATGATGTTTGATTGAAGCTTTTCATTCATGGTGGTTCTCCCTTTTACTTGTATGGAAGTTATGGAACGTAGCTCGCTTGAAAGACGCGAAGGATTCGAGGATGTCACAGAAAATGAAGATAAGCAAAATATTTATATATATTTACCGGCCTTTTGACGTGGCTGGCGAACGGGAAATCGGGAAAAGAAAAGCCTAGCAAGCAAAGCATGCAGACTATTGCAGACAATAAATGACAAAACAGATTTTTATCAAAATGTGTTGGGTCGCGTTCCGTGACATCGCCGCACAGAGTACTTAATAAAGCCGGCCGTCAGCGCCATAATCGATGGTTGATGATTCGGGTCTCAGACTCAGAACAAATACCTAACTAAAGATTCGGGTTTTGACTTTGACTTGTTGTTTGACAGTTCTTGGGTGTGAGTCACAGAGTACATTGTATGTGTGAGTGCTTTAGTTATTGTTCTCTTTACGTTCCGTAGACAGAGAAAGGAACTATAGGAAGCGTTAGGAAGGTACTATCGGTACTATACTCCCTTTACGTTACGTATATCTCTTCTGTGGTTACGTTCTGAGGTGTGAGGTGTGGGCGTGGGCATAGGTGCAGGTCCGAATGATTTTATAATGCCGAGAATAAAGTGCGAACAATGACGTGATAGCTGACAGCGACGGCGGCGCCGCCGCCGTGCCGTGCCGCCCCGGGGCGGTGGCGCAGCGAGTGCGTGGTGGGCCAGAGCCAGAGGCAGGAAGGATGTAGAGGCCCGTTTTCACTTTGTTAAGTGTAAAGTGTGAATTGTGAGCAACTGTGGACAGCAACTGATTATAATAGAGAAGTGTGAGTGAACGAATTACTAATCAGCAAAGTAACGTGAATAGAATCGTGTTACATTTTTGACGTGACAACGTCTTATAAATTGGTTTGCCGGGTGACACTTCAAGAAACTGCGTTACGCTCCGCTCACGTTATGCGCTCACAATGAGAGCGAGTGAGAGGCACGCGTCCCTTCCACTCGGGCATGGTTAGCCCGCCTAAGAGCGAGAGAGACAGACATAAAAAGTGAAAGGCACGCGTCATCCTTCTTCCTACTATACGAATGAATATTCACATTAAAATTATTTTACCACTCAAAGTCGTTGTCACGTAAAACTTTCGCCCGTATACCGACTTTACAGGCAACCAATTTTTTTTTTTGCAAATAGCTACGTCCTGCGCGCCCTTTCTCCACCTCCACTCGCAGCGTGCTTCACTCGCTGTTTAATTTACAGCGTCAGGACAGCAAATTCGACTATTAAACGCTCAACAAACAACCGGTTTTTACTAATTAGAGCCGCTATACATAATTGAACAGTTAGAAACTGCTTTCACACTTTACACTTCAAACCCACACTCACAAAACTCACACTTTACTTTACACTTACCAATATGAAAACGGGTCTTTACACTAACCACCTGCACTTAACAAAGTGAATACGAGCTTAAGATCGATTCACACATATCAGTGATCCCACCGATCCGGCACCGCGGTCCGGCACAGGTCCGTGTCAGTGAAAAATATTCTTTCATACATTCTTTAAGAGAGTATATTTTTCACTGACCCGGACCAGTGCCGTCACGGACACTGACAAGTGTGACTAGTCTCAGAAATGTATAGTGCGACTAGGGACACGGTATCGAAACATAATTGAAACAAAAAGTAAACTTTAGAAAAAACCGACTTCCACAAACCCTATTTGATTAGATTGAGTTTAATACAAACTGTAACCCCTTACCCCCCCCCCCCCCCTTGGGGAATTAATTTTGTCAAATCCCATCACAGTGCTACCCCACGCTACTAAGGAACCTCTGTACAAAGTTTCATGGCTCTAGGTCCACCGGCTTAGGCTATGCGTTGCCTGCCCGCCAGCCACGCATTGTATTTGTACCTAGTATTGAGCAGATCTGGTGGCCATATGTGGTCTTCATGAGCAGTTCCGCATCACAATATTATGGTTACCATGTGCATTTGCACGAGTTATTATGAAAAACACAAAAATCACTATAGGTCTGCCTATAATATTTGAAGAGTTCCCTCGATTTCTCCAGGATCCCATCATCAGATCCTGACCTGGTGTCAATGGGACCAATGGGAAGGTAAACCCTTTCAAACAAAAAAATAATTTTCCAAATCGGTCCATCCGTCTAGGCGCTATCGGGGAACATACATAAAAAATAAAAAAAAAAAAAAAAAAACAAATATCCGGACGAATTGTAAACCTCCTCCTTTGGGAAGTCGGTTAAAAAGTATCGATACTGTACTCATATGATGTATCGAAAAAAAAGTATCGATACGGTATCGGTATCTGTATCAAAAGTATCGATACTTCTAGGTATCGAGTACTTTTACGTAGAAAAAATAAACAGCTGAATGGTCTGGAAAATGACAAACTTTTACGTAAATCTTCATACTTTATATATTTTGAAATAAAACAAGACAAGAAATAAATCAATCATGCAATTAAATTTCTTTTTTAAATAATATTAACAATATATACACCGTGAATTTTAAGACACTCTGAAGCCGAAACCTGGTTGGTGTAGACCATCGAAACTTTCGAGGGGTCCCACAATTTTCCAAATCGGGTTAAAAAAAACTCGAAAATTGAGTCAACTTTTAGGTAAAAGTTTATTCAATTTTCTAGTTTTCTAAGAAAGAACTCGAGTTTTCGAGTTTTTTTCACCCGATTTGGAAAATTGTGCCACCACTCGATAGTGTCGACGGTCTACCTACACCAACAAGGTTTCGGCGAGTGTCTTCACATTCACTGTGTATAATTACACTTTTTCATAGGCATAATTTCGAGCGAACGAACGAGAGTTTTTTTTTTCAATTTTACGGCTCTGGATCCTGGTCCTTTAGCCGAAGAGCGAGAGAGAGTATCTGTGTGAAGGCGAGACGACGCGCGGCAGGTTGTGGGGCGCGGTTGGATTGGATTTTAGTTCCGTCATGTTGTTAGTCATAGACTAGAATCGATACTAACTATAAAGTACTCATATCGGTAAAGAATCGAAAAAAAAGTATCGATGCCAAAAGTACTTGGCATCGGAAGAGAAGAATCGATTCCACCTAGGAATCGATCTTTTTTTCGTGTCCCTAAGTGCGACATAAAAGAGTAGAATATTTGGATTGTCTATCAAAATACGCAATGTGCTCTAATATGTCACTTATGTTGCCATTATTTATTTTCTAGACTTTCTTGCCAACCTGTACAATGCGCTTTTCATACTTGAGATATAGTGGCTTTTATTTCCCTGTCTCAAGTTACCACAAAATGGGTAGTAACTTGGGACAACACGTTTTTATTTTATTTTCAACCGACTTCAAAAAAAGGAGGAGGTTCTCAATTCGACCCGTATGTTTTTTTTTTCTATGTTTGTTACGCGATAACTCCGCCAATTATGAACCGATTTGAACAAATCTTTTTTCGGCGTATAGGTAATACCTCAAGGGTGGTCCCATTGACACCAGGTCAGGATCTGATGATGGGATCCTGGAGAAATCGAGAGAACTCTTCAAATATTATAGGCAGACCTATTGTGATTTTTGTGTTTTTCATAATAACTCGTGCAAATGCACATAGCATAATATTGTGATGCGGAACTGCTGATGAAGACCACATATGGCCACCAGATCTGCTCAATACTAGGTACAAATACAATGCGTGGCTGACGGGCAGGCAACGCATAGCCTAAACCGGTGGACCTAGAGCCATGAAACTTTGTACAGGGGTTCCTTAGTCGCGTGGGGTAGCACTGATATGGGATTTGACAAAATTAATTCCCCAAGGGGGGGGGGATAAGGGGTTACAGTTAGTATTAAACTCAATCTAATCAAATAGAGTTTGTGGAAGTCGTTTTTTTCTAAAGTTTACTTTTTGTTTCAATTATTAATTGGAAGAATTGTGAAGCACGTCACATACTCCATAAAATATTGGCATGGTGACAAATGTTGTACTTTCCACGTGAAACAAGCCATCAAACCTCAAAATTGTCCCAAGTTCCCCCATTTGACGGTATGTACCGTGTATGTACTTAGTTTCTTTTTTTCAAAACAACTGGGTTCGATTCCCGAGCTGAGTACAGGTTTTTTTTAAATGTATGTATGCAGTTTTTCTTCTTATCAAAATCGACGACATGGTTCCTTAGGTTAGAATATCTTCATATGTCTTACAGTTTCAGACTTTCATTCCATTGACCCATTTAGATGAGACCTCAGAACAATAACTAAGATGAGACAGCCTGGATTATATTATCTTTGGGTGGGATCACTGATAATATATGTGAATCGACCTTTAACTAATGCGCGGGTACGGTACGGACGGACCACGGACCGTGGGATGTGGGATGTCTGTCATGTTGTTCCGTTCCGTGTTGTTCCGAGTCGCGACAAATAGCAAGTCAAAAGTTCAAAACGTTAATCAACAAAAGACCAATAAAAATAAACAAACGAGCTTTTCTCGCTTCAAAATATCAAAAAAAAGATATTCCACGATTTATTTCGCGATTCATAGATGTCTCATATCATGTCACGCCGCGCCGCTGGCAAAGTTGTTCTTGCAAAAGGTACAATAGCCAAAAAAGTAAATAAATCAACTCTACATAAACACAGTGTGCTGGCTGTGCTCATATTCCAATAAAGATTGAATCAAAGACTCAAGCAACAATAAGATCTAAGAACGAACGAACATCTCAAAATGGCTTCAGATCCTGTCACAAATCAGATGCAGCAGATTTACACTGCAACAGTGAAGAAGGAAATGTGCACAGGACAGCCTTTCCTCAACAAGTGCAGGCTCTGTCTCGATAGAGGCCAGATACCGATCGACGGCCGCCGCGCCGCGGCCACTGCCGAAGCTATCAAACTATTTGCAGACATCAATATTAATGACAACAATAATTTCCCCAGACTTTTATGTCTCAAATGCCTCTCTTTCCTCAATGAAGCTATGCACTTCAGGAAAAAGGCCCAAGAAACTGACTTACAATTGAAACAGCTGCAGTTCAATCTGCCTGAGGTAAATCATGGTGAAGACCACCACAGTGAACAAACTTATGCTACTAATGATCTCACCAACATCAATGAGGACTATGCTGACGCTATTGATGCCTTCTCTAATGTTATTGACCAGATGGGTGTTAGAAGTACACAAGAGATAGAACCGGCTAGTAATATTGCTGGCACAACAGCAGCCTCAGACTCACAATACAAGCCTCCACCACACCCACAGAGAGATAACAGCCGAGCCAACCATGTGTATTGCGAGATTTGCAAAAAAGGACTGAGGAGGGACTACTTCAAGAGGCATGTGGCACTGTACCACAGTGGTGCTGCCATAGTAGAAAGAGTAAAAAAAGAGTGTGAAATCTGTAAAAAGATGATAAACGCCACACATTACAAGTGGCATATGGCGGAAAAACATCAAATTGGACATTCCAAATACATATGTGAACTTTGCGGCCAACAGTTCCGCTATCAGGGCAGTTACAACACCCACAAGTTGCTCCACACTAACAGTTTTCCATTCAAATGTGACCTGTGTCCGTACCGCGCACCTCAAAGGCATTTATTGAAACGGCACATGCAAGTGCACACAAGAGACAATAAATATCTGTGTACGAAGTGTCCAGCAAGATTCTCAATCTGTAGCAATTTCCGAAGGCATATGCAGACTCACTCAGAAGGCCAGTACAAGTGTGAAACATGTTCAAAAGCATTTTATTCTCAACTTATAATGGAGAGGCATTATGAAGTTGACCACTTGGGAATAAGAAACCATGAGTGTAACATTTGTGGCAAAACTTTTGGTTACCGATCACAAATGATGAAGCACCAACTTAAAGTGCACAAGAGGAAAAAGAACCAGGTCGGGCGAAAACCACTTTACCTGCTAGCTGAAGAGAAAAAACAACAAGAGATTGTACCTTTAGAACAACCTGCATAGTTTTTGTCAACTACTATCTAAGTGACATGTAATTTCTACACTAAGTATCACAAAGAGGCAGTAACCTATTTATTCTGGATAAGTAGCACAAAACTATGTACATTTATTATTAGGTATTTAAAAGCATTTGTATGTTTTGATTGCTGTAACATGTAAATACTACATACATAGCCAAATTTTAATGACGATTGTACACGTGCAATGTGTGCGTAAACTCGTTCGTTTGTGAATGTGTGCGTTCAGCGCCTACAAAGAGCCTGTGGTTCGCCCTCCGGCGCCAGGGGTGGGGTGCGGTATCTGAATCAGCGCGGGGAAGGGAGTGGCCGTTCTGTACTTAGTACTATTATCTATTCTGTGTCTAAATAATAAATGTGATGTCAGCCAAATAATATTCTTCAAATATTTGCTTGACCCTTGCAAGATTATGACATGTGTGAATGTGTGACATTCATGAATTCACGATGATTGATGAATGTATACAATAACCTTCAGCTGTAGCATTACATTAGTTTTGCCTTCAGCAGCTCTGTTTAAAATTAAATGGATGGATGGATGGTCATGACTTTAACAAAAGGGGCATACCTACATTATATTATCTTGAATCATTATAATAATACCTACTTAAATAATTATTTACAGTCTGAACAAAGACCAAAAACAACTTATCGCCTATTTAAAGTAAATGATTGTGTTTATGATTCAGTCAGCTAAGTAAAACGTCCATTACTAATTTACGGGGAAAACCCGTGAATAGTGGGCGGGGCTTGTAGATCAAGTGTAAACGTAAATAATTTCTGCTGATTGGGGTGCTCGGGCTAGTGTACGTTAAACATCGATAGTTTGGTAATTCGATAGTATCGATAGTTTTACAAAAAACTATCGATAGCCTATCGATAGTTTCATTTTTTTTGGCTAAGCGTGATATCAAGAAAATATTACACGTAACGGAGTTTTATTTTTATATATTCGAAATAGAAATAAAAAATCAGCATTTATCATAATACATACCTATGTTGCAATTTTGATGATTGATTTGTGACTTCAATTATTAAAGTCAAAAATCAATAATCAAAATAGCAGCTATTTTGTTTTATAAACAACATTTCGTTTAATCTCTTTTCTTTTAACCTATTTCTGCGTTATATACAGTTTGTGGATGTTTTCTCGCAACATTGAAGTTATAACAAATAACAACTTCAATGTCGCGAGAAAACATCCACAAACAGACTTTTTTCATGTAAATAAATTATATACGTACGGTAATTCCCTTACCATAGAACACAATCTCAAACCTGCATGCCTCGCCTCTAGGGATGTAATAGTATTACTAGAGTAAACAATCGATCGATAGTTTAGAAAAACTATCGATAGTATCGATAGCCATTTACTATCGATACTATCGATGTTTAACGTACCCTAGCTCGGGCCACGGGGCTCACGTCACCAACTCAACTGAATGTGCTATTTTCTTTGAATAAGAAGTTAGATACAGTTGGCACAACTGTGCCACCCCGTACAGGAAAAAGCGTGACGCTATGTTATGTTAAGAAGTTAGGTAGAAATTAACTTTATCTTTTCGGGGGTAGGTACTTGTCCATGGATGGAAGGTACTTGTCCGTGGATGGTAAGGGAAAGAAACTCAATAATTTATTGGTAACACAGCACAGCCTTTAATGCAGATAAAATTAATATTAATTATTATCACAACCTTCTGAAAAACATATCACACAACAGTAACGTAAGTAATTAAATTAACAAAACAACGATTTATTAAGTAGGTTAAGGATGGTCTGAATTTCTGATACTGAGATAAAAAGCAAGTACCTAAGCAGAATTATGTGGTCGGTAGGACATAATTAAACAAAAAGTTATAATGGTGTGGTGTGATGTGACGAAGTAAAACTATTTATATAAATACACATATCCATAAATATTATTGACCGAGCGAGCGAAGCGAGCGAAGCGTCTCCGTTTCAGGTTTGGGCAAAAATGCTTTCGTATGTCCGGTTGTTCTCCTCTACAGGTCGCATTTATGAACCGATTCTCGTGAAATTTTGTGAGCAGGTTGAAAAAATAAATAGAATTTTTTACTCGAGCCAGTTTTTTGATTTTTTTCAAAATGGCGGAGATATGGGGTTTTAAAATGTAAAAAAATCGCTACAACCCAAACGGCTCGATGGATATTAACAAATGAGGTGTCGTTGGATTTGTAAAGACTATGAGAGTGAAACAGATTATATAATTTTAGTAAAAAGTCAATAGGTTGTATAAAAGATCGCGAAATGTAGTTTACAAAGTTATTGGTGCGGCTACTTTCATACTGCATGCACGTAACCAGGTACATTCATAAGTTTGTATGTGTTATTGAAAGAAAATTATTTGGGTTATTTTTTTTATGTGTGTTAGCAGTTCAGCTTTCCCACCGACATACTCGCGAGGTCTACAGCTCACAGAGCCACTAGTTTATTTATTTAAATATGTGGATATAAGGATATAAATAAATAGTTTTCTTTTCGTCACATAAGTATACATTTTATAAATTAATCTTAAAATAAAAAAGTACATAGCAAGTACATCGGGTATCTATGGCGCCTGCCTGCCATACAAGTACATAGCAAGTACATCGGGTATCTATGGCGCCTGCCTGCCATACAAGTACATAGCAAGTACATCGGGTATCTATGGCGCCTGCCTGCCATACAAGTACATAACAAGTACATCGGGTAACTATGGCGCCTGCCTGCCATACAAGTACATAGCAAGTACATCGGGTATCTATGGCGCCTGCCTGCCATACAAGTACATAGCAAGTACATCGGGTATCTATGGCGCCTGCCTGCCATACAAGTACATAGCAAGTACATCGGGTATCTATGGCGCCTGCCTGCCATACAAGTACATAGCAAGTACATCGGGTATCTATGGCGCCTGCCTGCCATACAAGTACATAGCAAGTACATCGGGTATCTATGGCGCCTGCCTGCCATACAAGTACATAGCAAGTACATCGGGTATCTATGGCGCCTGCCTGCCATACAAGTACATAGCAAGTACATCGGGTATCTATGGCGCCTGCCTGCCATACAAGTACATAGCAAGTACATCGGGTATCTATGGCGCCTGCCTGCCATACAAGTACATAGCAAGTACATCGGGTATCTATGGCGCCTGCCTGCCATACAAGTACATAGCAAGTGCATCGGGTATCTATGGCGCCTGCCTGCCATACAAGTACATAGCAAGTACATCGGGTATCTATGGCGCCTGCCTGCCATACAAGTACATAGCAAGTACATCGGGTATCTATGGCGCCTGCCTGCCATACAAGTACATAGCAAGTACATCGGGTATCTATGGCGCCTGCCTGCCATACAAGTACATAGCAAGTACATCGGGTATCTATGGCGCCTGCCTGCCATACAAGTACATAGCAAGTACATCGGGTATCTATGGCGCCTGCCTGCCATACAAGTACATAGCAAGTACATCGGGTATCTATGGCGCCTGCCTGCCATACAAGTACATAGCAAGTACATCGGGTATCTATGGCGCCTGCCTGCCATACAAGTACATAGCAAGTACATCGGGTATCTATGGCGCCTGCCTGCCATACAAGTACATAGCAAGTACATCGGGTATCTATGGCGCCTGCCTGCCATACAAGTACATAGCAAGTACATCGGGTATCTATGGCGCCTGCCTGCCATACAAGTACATAGCAAGTACATCGGGTATCTATGGCGCCTGCCTGCCATACAAGTACATAGCAAGTACATCGGGTATCTATGGCGCCTGCCTGCCATACAAGTACATAGCAAGTACATCGGGTATCTATGGCGCCTGCCTGCCATACAAGTACATAGCAAGTACATCGGGTATCTATGGCGCCTGCCTGCCATACAAGTATATAACAAGTACATCGGGTATCTATGGCGCCTGCCTGCCATACAAGTACATAGCAAGTACATCGGGTATCTATGGCGCCTGCCTGCCATACAAGTACATAGCAAGTACATCGGGTATCTATGGCGCCTGCCTGCCATACAAGTACATAGCAAGTACATCGGGTATCTATGGCACCTGCCTGCCATACAAGTCAGCCATAGCATAAAATCAAATAAGTAGTCTACATACTAGTAGCTCTACCTACCTATCTCTTATTTGTACTAGTAGCTCTACCTACCTATCTCTTATTTGTACTCAGGAATAATAAATGTATACGTTTCTTTTTCTGTCTAGAATCTCACTTTAACTTATTTGTTTTCTATATTTCTACTGAGGCCTGGATTAAAGTTACTACTGACGTAGTCTTAGTAACTATGTACTTATTGAAAATATTATATTCGATGATCGCCGCCGTCAGTCACTGTTACATTTGCTGAAATATTATATTCGATGATCGCCGCCGTCACATTTGCTGAAATAAACTACAGCCTTGATCGATGCTTTGATCTGCT
>OY735264.1:190608-216665 GCA_963457715.1 Argyresthia albistria
ATCCCTCGTCGCCGAGCGTCGTCTCTGACTGCAGTGGATCCGGGATGGGGGGCTAGGGGGGCTCAGGAACTAGTCAACTTGATTGTATCAGAAAACATTTTTAGTTAGTATCAGAAGAGTTAGTGTCGGTGTGCCTGAGCTCGTCGGCGGCGGTCATGGTGCGTCCGTACTTGGCGAGCAGCTCCAGCACGACGCCGTTGGTTCCAGCCGAAGCCGCTCTGCGGGTCGTACTCGCCGCCGCCGCCCGAGGAGCCCGGGTGCTCCGCGTCGTACTTCTCGAACATCACCCGCAGGTCGCTGTAGCCGGCGCGGGTTGGCGCGCACCCAGCGCTGAGCCGTCTGGAACGCCTCCGCGCTCGCCTCCTCCGTGCCGAGCGCTTCGAGCGCGTTGATCATCATGCTGACGAGCGGCGGCCACGCGTTGGGGGAAGTCCCACTGCTCGCCGGTGCGCAGCGCGCTCGTGGGCACCCCGCCCGGCTGGTCGAGCAGCCCCGAGCGCTGCAGGTAGGCCAGCAGGCCGGCCGCGCGCCCGCCGCACCAGCCGCTTCTCCACCGCGCCCATCCACAGCGGCGCCACGTTGCTGGGGTACGCGTGCCGGCGGTGCCGCCCCGCGCGACACGTCCCAGTCGTACCACACGCTGTCCTCTTCGTTCCAGAACACCGCGTCGATGGAGCTCCGCCATTTCTTGGAGAGCGCCGACCAGTTATACCGCTCTCTGACGGTTGTGCAGGAGCGCCTGGAAGTAAGCCAGGTTCTTGAGGGAGAACGCGAATATCGAGTTGAGGTCGACCTCGGTGATGTTTTTCGTGTGCACGTTGGTCAGGTTGCCGGAGTTGCCGCCGGCCTCGTCGATGTACCAGCGCGAGGAGAAGTCCCAGCCGCTCTCGGCCGCGCTCTTGATGTCCACGTAGAACTCGCTCTTCCTCTCGTCGGAGTTGAAGACCTGCGCGGACTCGTAGTCCCTCTCTGTAGGACTCGGGGCGCGGGCCGGCGCTGGCTGCGTTGTACTGCAGCAGCCGGGTGCGTCTTACCCTCCTTCTCGACGTAGACGGAGCGCTTGTCCAGCCAGAACGTCGCCTCCGTCTCGAGCGCCTCTATGTTGTCCCTCAGGAACTTGAGGTCCCTGGTCTCGCGCAGGTACAGCGACACCATGGCGGTCAGCAGCGGCGGCTGGCTGCGCTGCTGGTAGTAGCAGCGGCTGCCGTTCGGCACGAGACCGACCTCTTTCAATAGCTGGATTAGGTTCTCGATGACGCCCTTCACCGTGTCCTTCATCTCGCTGATGAGGAGTCCCTCGACGATCCAGTAGGTGTCCCAGTAGTAGAGCTCCTTGAAGCGGCCGCCGGGGATGATGAAGCCGCGGTCGACGGGGGATGAGGCTGTAACGGTCGGGGCTGGCGAGCACTTCGGGCTTGACGCGGCGGCCGAGGGGTGGGCCAGATGTCGTGGATGTCCTGTGCGAAGGCGCGCAGCTCCGGATCGCGGATGCCAGCGAGGAAGGCCGGGCTGGCCGCATGATCATGCGGGGTCCATTCCTCTAGCTCGTCTCCCGGCGCGAAGTGTTCAGCGACGAACTGCTGCAGTTGTTCCTTGCTCGGCTCGTCGCCCGTTTGCGCGAGCAAGTCGTCGAAGGCGGCGAGCGTGGTGTTCTCGTCGTTGCGCAGGCGCATGTCCACGAACGTCTTGGAGTCGTTGTAGAGGCGCGCGAGCTGCACGTGGTGTAGTAGCGAGCTGTCGCAGTAGACGCGGCGCGCGCACGAGGGCGGCAGCGGCGCCGGCGCCGGCGCGTCCCCGGCAGCGGTGGCGGCGTCAGAGAGCGCGCACGCGCACAGCGCACACACCAGCGCCCGCGCCCACATCTGCAACAAACAACACAACAACTATAATAGAGCGCCAGCGGTGAAAAGTTTTTAATTTTAATGAAGGAAGTTCACAAATTATTACTGCGGGATAAAATGAGTTCCTAAATATTATATCAATAATTATGGAACCCAGTTTTGCAAGATTCCTTGGTATCTCGTACAGAAGACATCAGTGAGCTTTTATAATTTTAAAAGGGCATAACTGCCAATCGTCAAAAAAAAGTACTCAATCATGATTACCTAAGTATGATGTGCGACCCAAAATGTTTTAGAACTGGGCACTGTTGCCTCGGCCGGCCGCCCCGCGCGGGACAAGGGCGTGACGCTGTGCTCAGTTGTTATAGAGTTACTTATTATCTGGGTGCACGGCAGTGCACCACCAAGTCGAGCAAGCACAGCCGTACCATCCTTTTCTCGAAGCAATTCAGGCCATATTCGACCCCCCTAAAACTTCGTTGTGGATAAAACAAGAAGCCTGATTTTTCTGTTACTAATTAGGCCTTATATCAACACGATATATTAAATTTTTTATTCAATTTGAACCAGTAGTTTAAGAATTGTAACATGTCAAAGTTTCCTCATTTTGTCACTGACTGACCGATCATCAAAACTCCCAGGCACTTCTAGCAGACATAGAACCTTCAAATTTGGGATATAAATAGTAATTAGTATTCTTATCAAGGGAAAACTTAAACATTTCAAGCTTATGTTATAGTTTTCCAGAAAACCCATCTGCATCAATAACTTTGTAATCTTATATAAAATGTATAGGATTACAAAGTTACATTTGCAGTTTATGAATCATTGAATGCCCCTAGGAAAATATGCCTTTACAAACAAGATTCTATAAACATATTATGTAATACATACATAATATCACGCCTGTTTCCTAGAAGAGGGATACGTACATCCACCAGGGACCACCACTTACCACGGTCCAGGCATACATCCCTCGTTTCCTTTGGTTACCATTATGGCTTAAATTATATATTACTAGCTGACCCGGCAAACGCTGTTTTGCCATATAAATAATTATAACACTTAGGGGTATGAAAAATAGATGTTAGCCGATTCTCAGACTACGAAGACAAACACTGTGACACGAGAATTTTATATACAGGGTGTAACAAAAAGGGTTTAACTCCCGAATGTATGTGGTTACTATGGGACCAACTTGATCAGAGCAACTTGATTTTTCACTTCTCCATATAAATCAGCCGAGCGCCCAGACCGAAATGTATGGGGAAGTGAAAAATCAAGTTGCTCTAATCAAGTTGGTCCCATAGTAAAAGTTGCTCAGAATGATGTCCCAAACCACATACATCCGGGAGTTAAACCCTTTTTGTTACACCCTGTATATATGTATGATGTACATTCCCGACAAAATGCTTCAAATATAATAAAACTATTCAATCAATAGAACAAATTGCGTTCTAATGCGACGGGAGTGGTAGCAGATTAATCCAATTGCTCGATAGATGGCGCTGCCTGTATTTTAACTCACGCTATGGTTTGAAACCGTCGCTAGCTTAAGTAGCGGAGTTGCTCGCCAGCGATTTCAACTAGTTGTTGATAATTTTTGTATCTGCATTAATTATTATATTTACTAACTATTTGGATTTGTTCATCTAGCACATTTGCCAGAACTAGTAGTCGCAATGGATTCGGAAATAGTGTATGTGAATGACCAACCATGCCCACACCGGATTGTACGGATACCTGGCGATGGGTCGTGTTTGTTTCATTCTTTGTCATTCTCTATGTATGAGAATATTGAGTCGTCGTATGAGATTAGACTTGCTATAGTCGAGTATGTGGTAGCACATTGGGAAGAGTTCCAAGTTTATACTTGTGACGAGCACGGAGACCCCTACATTAACGCTATGTTTTTTATTGTTATTGTAAAAGTACCAAAGGTACCAAATTTTAAAAAGTAGAACTTTACAAAAAGAAGTGAGATCCCATCAAAAACATCCTGTAAAAAATACCAAGTCTCGCAGCTCTGTGATTCTACCGTAAAAAGTTGTGAGATCCATGTTATACCAAGTCGGTTAACTGATTTAGTCCCTACTTAAGGGGCCTTCTGTCTTAAGTTAATACGTAAGATATTTTCATATCTATATTCAAATCTTTTACTTTTTAAATAAAAATATCGACTTGGCCATCGCATGAAGGCACAATGTATCTTCGAAATCATATCTACATTATATTAGGTTGTTTAGAGTATAATTGCGTTCTACACGATTAAAACTTGGTTCCAAAACTAATATATGTATACCTTTAACAAGCGGCAACAATAGAAAATGGAAGACTAGTGCAACAAAATTACTAATGCTCTAGTTATTTTCAGTCCATTAAATTCCAGTACCTTTCACTTCTTTATGCATTCGGAAGGAATTTGATGAAAAACCAGGTTTCTGGCTCTTAGTTCTGTGTGATAGATAACGTATTTGTATATATTTATTACACGATACATGACAGGACATAAAAACAGAAATAACATGTACCAAGGTCAGCTTATCTCTAAATAGAGATTTCTTCCAGCAGACCCTGGTTGTAAAGGACTAAACAAACTAAGCATGCGATGGCCAAGTCGATATTTTTATTTAAAAAGTAAAAGATTTGAATATAGATATGAAAATATCTTACGTATTAACTTAAGACAGAAGGCCCCTTAAGTAGGGACTAAATCAGTTAACCGACTTGGTATAACATGGATCTCACAACTTTTTACGGTAGAATCACAGAGCTGCGAGACTTGGTATTTTTTACAGGATGTTTTTGATGGGATTAAGTATTCTTTAGAAAACTAAATTTTTGTTTAAGATTCATTGGATGGATTAGAGATTGACATTTAGCACTTTTTATAGTAGGTACCTACTATCATAGAAGAAAAAACAAATGAATAAAATGTTTAACCTTGACCTTTACTTTGGAATAAAAATTCTATTGCATTGGCATTCCGTAACTGCGAAATCCTAGGTAGGTAACATTTATAAATATCGTACATTATAGTCACTGACATACAACGCACCGGCCTTAACCGGTGGACCTAACCATGGAACTTCATCAATAGCATAGGGATTGGCAAAATTGAAATTTTCCCCCTAAATGGGGGAATTGGAGGTTACAGTTTGTATAAAAAATTAAAACTACTTGTCCATCCTTGCAAAGACGAACGTCGTCCATGCACTACCAGAATATTTACAATGTATACCTACGTAGAAGCACAGAATAAGTAATAGTTGGTAGAAGTAAAGAAAATTAAGGGGCACAGGCCTTTACCTGGCTGGATACTATAGTCTATTCGTGATAAGAATGCAGTGAAATGAAAAAAAAAATCTGTATGTTAACACACACTCTCAGGACAGGACACAACCTTCGCGTTCGAAAGTTTGCCTTGATAATTGGAAACGATTTGATTGGCTACGGGGCGTGGCTAGGCCGCCGGACAGTGATGACTTTACTGCAATCTTATCACGAATAGACTATAGTGAGACTACAGACTACTACCAAGCAGGTATGCGATAGTAGCCGGGACCTACAGCTTAGCGTGTCACCCGAAACACCTGATAATGTACCCATAAAACTCTCTCATCGGTGCATGGTCATGGTCAGTGCCGGGATTTGAACCTGCATCTCCGCTTGAGAAGCAAGTTGCGTGAAACCCACAACAAGGTAGGTAGTCGTATCATAGTATAGGTAACAGACAGAAACTAGTTGAAGCGCCCGCGCCCGCGCCCGCGCCGGACAGCGCATAGCACGCAGACCAACCAAACCACTCACGCGCAGATTTACCTTTAACCTTTACTTATTTTTCATTACTTATTCCGTGTTTTTATAGCAGACACTGTTCCTCACAAAAAAACACGTTGCGCTTTATTATGTAAGTAAAAAAAAGTCCCAAAAACTTTTATGGGTGTCTGCGCGTGCTGGACAAATAATTAAATCCTGACTAAGAACAACAAGGCCATAAAATGGTCAAATAATTTTCTAAACAAAGATACGTCTCAAATGCCGTAGAAAAAAATCTCAAACCGAAGAAGTACATCGGTTTGTGGATGGGCATGGGAGCTTGTCCGAACTGTAATCGTGGAACTCTTTCCGTGGAAGAAGTGTAACTCCCTCCTTCATTTACGATATGCGTGTGGTAAAAAATGCGCAAATGCGGTAGGGGGCGCGTCATCACAGTGTGAACAAGCTCTACTATCTAAGTATTTACTATTAAGGCAGTTTTACACAGGGTCAGTAACTGACGTCAGTCGACTGCCGAGTCAGTGCTGACCTGGCACTGCCTTCGTATAAATTGATTTCAAGTCAGTACAGTACTCGCGTCGGCACTGACTTCAATATTCCCGCTTCATATTTTCGGCGTCAGTCCGCTCCCCCCGCCACCCGCGCCAGCGCAACTGACGCCGTGTAAATGTCGAAGTTAGTAGCTGGTCAGTCGCTGCCACTGTATTGTACGGGAACCTCGCTGCGTCGCACCACTCGCACCGCATCACAAAATGACGCGAAAACTGAGCGACACGGAAAACTTGAAGCTTATTCAACTATACCGTGTTAATGCCTGTGGGATAATAAATCACAAAATTATTTATTTTTTGCTGTTTTCGAGAATTCATTATTCCGCACTGACTTTACAAACGTGTGTACACCGAAAGAAATATCCTCGACTACTGACGAAATACTGACTGCGTCTAAATAGCACGATTCAGTTTTCGGCGCCAGCACTGACGACAGTTACTGACCCTGTGTAAAACTGCCTTTATTGTCATATCCGGTAGTTGCGGGTAGAGTCAGGTGCGTCCGAGACTACAGAGCAATAAATAATAAATAGTTTGTCATCGACTCATCGATACGTCTAACGTATTACTAGTTAGGTACTACTTTGGTCATCAGTCTCGATCAAGCCATCATGGACTTGCCTTCTCCGGCCGACCCTAAGCACCCATTGTATTTTGCCAATCCGCTAACGCTCGCTGGTTGAAAATACATTAGCTCATTACAATAACTTATCAGAATCCTGAAAAAACAATTTAATTAAGTCACAATATTTGGAGGCATAATTACCAACTCATAGCAGGACCTAAACAGTATACACCTACTGCCAATTGCCATCGACCTACTGCCCTGCTTTGTCGTATATTATATTATGTTTGTATTTATGGAGTACCACTGAGGTCCTGCGCTATTAGGCCTCCTGGTCAATGACATACGATCGAATCATCTAATAATTTAAAAGCCCTACTACCTACCTACTTACTAACAAGTAACTCCCAAAACATGTTTGCTTTTGCTATGATTTTTCAATGATTTTCCATCTCATGATTTTGACAGCAAACGCCCTTGATCTACATCAGTATCAGATACTAGAGAAGACACCACTATCGAAAAAAAAACAAGAAGAAGTGCAAGCCTGTCTCGAGCTCTTATATAGGTTCCGTACCTCGGAACCTTAGTGCTCGAGTCGAGACAGACGATTCGTACAGACAGTATTTATATAGGTAGATAGTTAGGTAGCTATTTTTTAGATAAATAGGTAGCATAGTAGGGATGCGAGGCTTTGCCTCCCAAGTCTGGTCCAGGGTTCTGGTTTCCACGACACAAAGCGTGATATGTTTAAACATATCTCTCTACTACTCTACTTCTCTCATATACTCTAATATCACAGTGACCTTTTATTCCTTTTTCCTTTGCAGACGGAACCCTAAATCCAATATTGTAAGATTGCTCTTCTCCTTCATCATTAAAGTTTTTTGTTATCAGTTAACGATTGATCTTGCTCGCTCGCTCGCTTGCTTGCTTGGCAGACGATTCTTACGGTTTGCACTCAATGCCAAGGGCATAGCAGTTTTTTTGTTCAACACTAATGAGATGAGCCATTTTCCCGGTATCTGATTGTTAGATAACGTTTTATGGCATTCTAATTGTATTTATTCAATATTTAAACATTGTTTTTGTGTGATTTCATGCTAATTATTTTATTAGATATTATAGATAAATGCTTAATCCATTAATTCTCAATTATTCGGAATGGTATTAAAATCAAAGGGGATCATGTAATTGAGCAAATAAAGAAGGAATTTTGGCGTCTAAAATGCTGATGCTGATGAATGAGCGAAAATGCCTCTAGCTCAGTTCGTAAGATTATTTAGTCGGTCAACTAAGGAATCGGACCCCGGATATACTTACTCGTAAATCTAGCCTTTTGTAAGTTTACGAAACAATAACGAATGTCCAACTAAGTACAGATTCTAGTGGCTCTGCAGGGCTGCTATTCAAACACCGCATATTAGCTTAATGTGCGGCGGTTAAAATAATGATAAGTAATGAAGAGCGTACAGCTACTAACGACTAAAATCTATAAAGTAAGTACTTACTTTTGATTCTGAATAAATGTTTTATGATTGCCTGATTTAAGGCCACATTAGGCTGTGAGTGATGGATGACTGATGAGGTAAGATCATGGGACAAACACTGGCGGAAGAAGACCGATCAGGATCGGATAAAGTAGGTAGCAAAGGGGGGGATTCTAACAGACAGATAACAAAGTGATCTCAGCAGAGGCACATTAGGGACTCATCAAGTCATCATAATATTAATAATAAATGACTAACATTAAGTTTCTAAACAACGAACCATCTCAAGGTGTTTTCCTGGATAGACGTAGTAGTGGTTATAATTAGTAAAGAACTTTTACAGTAGATACCAAGATAATTATCTAGTTACTTCAGGTACATACTTATCCCCGAGCATTACTGAAGTAGGTATGACTACACCCATACACTTGACTATTGTTTTATTCCACTGTTGTGACATTTTGAGTGTTTGTTTTGCAAAATCACGTACCTACCTAGGTAAGTATTTATAATTGATTACCATTAGACTGGATGGAATATGTTGTATGAGTTATACTTACAATAAAAGGACTTTCGTTAAATTCGTTACTAACACTCTCGCTCGATAGTTTGTTTGCTAGGTAGGTAGGTAGGTACTTACATTGCATGGCTATCGATAGTTTGTTTGCTAGGTAGGTAGGTAGGTACTTACATTGCATGGCTATCGATAGTTTGTTTGCTAGGTAGGTAGGTAGGTACTTACATTGCATGGCTATCGATAGTTTGTTTGCTAGGTAGGTAGGTAGGTACTTACATTGCATGGCTATCGATAGTTTGTTTGCTAGGTAGGTAGGTAGGTACTTACATTGCATGGCTATCGATAGTTTGTTTGCTAGGTAGGTAGGTAGGTACTTACATTGCATGGCTATCGATTCTATCTGACACGTGCTGACACCTTCAAGAACTTACTGGATAGCCATGATTACGATTCGCCGAATACTTGTTTTCGCTACATTTTATATACATAGGTACATATTTTGTAGATCAATTTTGATTGATTAGAGGATTCGCATCCAAGCTTATACACAAAAAAATAATAAAATGATATCCCGGAAAGCAATCAGACAGCAACTTATCAAAGATAATATTTTATTGCTCTACCAACAATAAAAGACACAATCAACGAAGTAAAAAATAAATAAAAGCCTCACGTTCCACGTCATCTTGTATCGATCGCACCGCGCACGCGACATCAATCTAAGTTGGATCAACGATCGATATTATAATACTGTAGTGTACAATGGATGGAGCATCGACCTCAGACGACCGACGGAGGCCGCTCCCACAGACAGCTTCCTTTACTTCCTATCTGCCATTGCCATGAATGATAATTGATAATTCCGTGGCGTCAATAACATAAACAAGTATTTTCTTAGGAAAACTACCTATTTATTGCCGAAGACTTTTGCCAGATGCGTGCGGCAGACTATTTTCGATTGAAAGGGGCCATTGTCCGTATCACGTCGTCGTCGTAGTCAGTACACTGAATAATCATAATCTTCTATTGTTTCAGGAGGAATCATCGTTCTTATCTAAGTACTATTACTTATATTGTAGGTGTCGGTGGTGAATTAATTTCGAGTGCAGGTACATGTTCCGACCATTATACCCAGCCACATGTTGCACGTGTTGTACGTGCAAGACGAGTGTATTCTACAGGGTGTCCTTGATTTTCGCGTCGCACGAGGAAAAGTCTGGTCCGGTAGGTTTTCCGGCTGCGCAGCGCATGGCAACTGTAGAGGTAGACGTGTACGTCTGCATAGCAAAAGTAAAAAAGCGAGGGAACCCGAGGGATGCGTCCGTGTGCGTGACTACGGAAAATGTATTAGACTTAGGTACAAATTATTTTCCGCCAAATTGTGTACGACGTTATTATACCCTATCCAACATAGGATGGTCTCTGACAGCTGTCAGTGTCAAAACACGCCTATGAAGTATCGTATTTTTCGACAGTAAAATGTATAGAGACAAATAACATATCTACTTTATTGGAAAATAGTGACGTGCTACACTTATCGTAAGACAAGTTATCGATCTTGACTCGGAACATATAATAGAATTTTAACAGAACAAGAAAAATTATGGATGAAGATTGGGAGCGTGACGTACGATTCGACCAATCTACCCAGACTAACTGATTATAAATCTACAAGACTGCTCCAGCTAGTCCGAATCAGAGTTTGATGAAGGTGATTTGGGCTGTGAATCGATTTAACGAGAATAAAAACATGTTACAACATCGTTTTGTTTGATTTGCTTGAAACATTTAGAAACTTTAGTTAGAATATCGATAATTTGTATCGACATTATCTCCATGTCTAATAAAGTCACAGTGACAAGCTGTCAGAGATCATTCTATGTTGGATAGGGTATAGTGAACTTAAAGATAGGTAATTAAATTATGTCAGAATCACATCACAAGTATACTTAAAAAAATGGCTCATACTTCAAGACTATGATAGTATAGAAAAATTGCTGTTGACGGTTAGGTAGATCTTAAGGCACTATAAATATAAATTAAATGCATGTTAGAATAGATAATTTTAAATTAACTGCATTACCTACCTACTTTAGGTACGATGTAACTTTGCTGTGTCCCATGGTACGGAGTAACTCTAGTATGGGACACTACTACTGTTTAATTGTATGTGCCTTCATTCAATAAATAAATTGAAATTGAATTGAATTGAAGTCTTTCTAAAACATGGCAAAGTATAGTCGGCGTCAGATCTTGTCAAGCTCCCTCCCCCCCCCCCCCTCCCCCGTCCCTGACAACTACCTACGCGCGCGCAGGCACCAGCTGCTAGCGGGCGGCACGCACCGCACGGTGGCGCGCCGGCGCAGTCCCCGCTGGTCCGGGCGCGGGACAGCCTCAACGCTCTGTTGGCTGCAGCACCACTGAACGATCTGTTTGGTGACGCATGCAGGGATATTGTGCGAGAGTGTTGCAGGTTCAGCGAGAATGATGTTTGATTGTACTGTCCGCTCATTATTGAATTTAATTATTTATGAATTGAATTGGAATTAATTTTATTATTTAAATTTTGATAATGTGAATGTATTGTTTTGAATGATGTTTGTAATTCTTTAATTAGTAATTTTGTGTTTTGTTTGTGCCGCCTTGGCTCGTTTGCTGTAATGGCACAAATATAAAATGGTACCTATAAATAAATAAAAAAATGATCATAGTACAGTATCTCTTTATTGACGTAATCGAGCATCTGAACTGAAGGCTCTAATCAACTCCGTGTAGGTATATCAACAATAAATAAATAAATAATAGGTGGTGTCACGGTCACGAAAAAAATAATTGGATTAAGAAAATAAAGGATTAAGAGAGTTGGCTTCATGACCATGAATATTGTGTAATGAATTGTAATGAATATTATAATGTAAAATTGAGAATTATGGTTAGATACGGCATTTCCGTTGTCGTTTGAACTATTCAAATAAATTGTTAAAACAATCTGTTTATTGTTTGATATAAGTAATAACCTATCCTTCTATAGAATTATTGGCAAGCAAAACATTTTTGTTTTTAAAGTTTCATATCAATGGAACCAATTGGCAGAACCAAACGTACTTACATAATTGTAGTGGTAGTATCATCGTACTAAATGTGAATAACCGGCCAAGTGCGAGTCGGACTCACGCACGAAGGGTTCCGTACCATTACCTATAAAAAACCGCAAAAAAAATCATGTCTGTTGTAGGTATGGAAGCCTCACTTAAATGTTTATGTTTTTGTTTTGCAAAAAAAAAAACACGTTTGTTGTATGGGAGCCCCCTTAAATATTTATTTTATTCTGTATTTTAGTATTTGTTGTTGTAGCGGCAACAGAAATACATCATCTGTGAAAATTCCAACTGTCTAGCTACCACACTGCTCATGGGATACAGCCTGGTGACAGACAGACAGACAGATAGACGGACGGACGGACAGCGAAGTCTCAGCAATAGGGTCCCGTTTGGCACCCTTCGGGTACGGAACCCTAAAAAACGCTTTTGTTTCATTGTAATATTTGGTACAAAAGTAACAAAAGAACCCATAAATAACATGAGTGGATAATGAATGTGTAATTAATGTAATTTATGCTATTCTTTTGATTATTTGTGCCTCTTTGATACACCAATGGACCAAAGAGGTTCGAACATTTTTGTATGGTGCCTGGGTTACTGGGGTACTAGCATACCCTAAAATTTCGCTTTTTCGTATTAAACATGTCCATCGATAGAAAAATTTATTACAAAAAACAAACGTACTTTGAGAAAAAGTCGTAAATAGTAGCGGTTCTGAGATAATTCAGTTTGAATATGTAAAAAAGTAATTTACGTACATAGCAAGACTGAATTATCTCAGAACCGCTACTATTTTACGACATTTTGTCAAAGAAGTAGGTATCCCAGATAGGTTCGATGTTATTTGCAAAATTACAGAAATTCGAAAAGAAAATATAATTATTGTGAGACCGTTTTCAGTTAACTTTAGTTTTCGTTTTGGCCACCAACAGGCTTGCCAACTGGGACAGCTGAATCAACATGAAGTATCTGCTGTATTAAAATTAAATGAATACCACATCATATCCATTTTAAATAACCGTTTTTAAATACTTTATTATATTATTATTATTATATTTAGCCTATATCATCCCACTGCTGGGCAAAGGCCTCTCTTCCCCGTTTCCATGCATCGCGCTCCTGGGCCGATTCCCACCAGTTCTTAAGGCATAATTATTGTAACTGATGCCATACAGGGATGGTGTGATAAAAAGGTATAAGTACTCATTTTAGGGGTGCGTGCCTTGAGAACAAAAAATAAGTGGCCCTTTTTAGTATAGGAACACTTTCTTGGTGGTCCGTCCGTCCGTCCGTCAGTCAAGTCAAGACCGTTTTTCTCGGGAACGCGTGGGGGTATCAAGTTGAAATTGATATCTTTCTGCAAATGCTCCGAAAACGCGGAAGTCAGAGATCATCGAGGCGCAATAATAACAATCTTAATAGCTAAACAGTAAGTAGATATATAAACCAACCGCAATAGTTTCGTTTCACAAACAATAGCCTGTCTCTCTCTCTCTCTCTTACTATCTCTCGTTAGAGTCGTTAGTTGTCGTTATTGTATTATTTAGAACAAGTTAATTAAATAAAAACTTTTAAAAATAGTAACAAGTACCAGTAGGCACGCCACGTATTAACTTATATTTAAGTTTTCCCATTATTTATTTTTATTTCTCTGGCTCTAGCTACCACAAAGTAAAACCGCATAGTGTTTATGTAAACATAAGTGGCACATGCATAGAGGTGCATGCATAGAGGTGCATGCTAAATTGGAAAAGGTGCACAATTAGGTAGGTACGGTGATTTTGTGTATTTCAATAATTGTATTGTAGCTGATCGACTCGACTGGCGAGTTAGTGAATACTGCGAGCATAGCACATGATGACGTCATCTCGTCGCCGTCACGCATTTTCCTACATGCAGTGACAAGCACTCAATTTAGTCAGAAAAATTAACACTGAACAATACAATAATTGTATTTTTATCCCCTTCGTCCTATTATAAGTAGAAGTCAGTCATACCTTAACCAAAAAGCAATTTATAGTCTTCCTTGAATTTGTTGTGTAACAAAAAAAATTATTATGACGTCACAAAGAAAAGAAAAGAAAAATTATAAAATTCAACTGCACGAACAAAATAAGCGATGTTAGTCCCTAAAACCTCTCTATGTTGATCCAGCCAGCGACGACATGGTCTCAACTCAACGCCGATCACCAACGTTGTCCACCCGCGCACCGTCCGTCCCCCCGCCCGCCTAAGCAAACAGAGTCGTCGTTAGTCACCCGCCCACAATACCCACGCGGGCTGGGCGGGGCGAGCCAATTCTCTTATTGACTCAAATCTGGCAGTGTTGGTCAACTTCACACATTAACCGAATAGCATGATTTATTGTGTGGTATTTCCATTTCCAATTTAATTTATTGCAATCCCCGGATCCCTGTTACCCAACACAATATAATTATTTTTTTATCTTTGGCAACTATTCCGTTAATCAGAACAATTTTATAGCTGAATTAAAAAAGTATTTTTTGTCGAAAGGTACTCTAATTGATACGTATTCATTTATGACACAGTCAGATACTAAATGATAAGCATTTATGGTAGAAAGGCCATAGATATTGTAACACCTCTTCATTGCCTTTCCTTTCCCGTTATATTATAAATTATAACGAACAGGGGTACGTACCTACGAGTAAATGAATTACAGAATGTATCACCGAGTCTATCAATTGGCATAGCAAGTTTTCAGGAACTAAATCTGCAATTTTAAAGTGATGGTCCAAAATAAAATATCAGGACAGTAAACACTACAGACGAAACAACGACAGTTTTATAGAGACAAAATGATAAAGGAACGAGGGTGAAACTTTATGCCTTATCTTATGTTGTGTTGTTTGTTCAACTTCATGTCTTTTGATGTTTGCTAAGAGATGATCCTGAAAAGGAAATGGGAGAAGTGACAAAATGGATACATGTTAGGCCTGTGGCGTTAATCATCCGTTCATTCCGACAGACACCACGATTGGCATCTTCGTTTCTCTATCTTATGTGATAGGGAGCCTTTTATCCGCCATGTGTGCGACATGGTATCGATATGCCAGGTGGGCACAATGTGATAGAAGTTGAAGTAAGTATGTCTTCTAATCTTCCCAACTTGCCTCACCCCAACCCGTCCTTGCCATAACGGTCTGCCGGGATATGAAACACTCACCGTAATCTTCAGGAGGAGTCAAGCGTGAACCTGTTCAGCCCTCGCAACAACTCGGTTCCGTCGGAATCCGCGGAATCTTCACGCTCCGGATGATAATAAACAATTTTATCGTAATACCGCTGTTATCGCGTTATCGTGGTCTTGTTTGTTTCTCGGCAGCGAGCGTCGGTCGCGATCCGCGCGTGACATACAACTGCCACGAAGGAAGGACCAAACTCGCGCCGAACCGAATGCGCCGACGCACAATTGATGCCGATCTTTTATAGAGCAGTCGGCAGCTCAGATAGCGTCACGCTGCTGTTATCAGCCTCAAAACCGCTAAAGCCTCAAAACTGCGCGCGCGCACCATGTCGGATCACCTAATATCATCAGGAGTGCCCCAGTGCTATGGCGATGGGCTGGCTCCGCGATGGGCTGGCTCCATGTCACGCAAGAATAACTGAAGCTGAACGCGGGCGTGCCACTACTCTATACCCCGTGCGCACGTACGTCCTTTTCACCAATCTAGGCGCTCAATATTAATTTTACATGATATTTCGCGCAAAAAAGCGTTCCGTTGTTGTATATATGAAAAATATAGTATCTGCAATATAATTTTGGTCAAGTGCAAGTTAGACTCGTGCGTGGTGGTTCTGTATAATGTATTTTCCGTCTTAAAAATGTAATTCTTCGTAATTTCGTAATTTCTTTATTGTACTCACATGACAGTAAAAATAGCTTAACATAGAAAATATATGTACAAAGGCGAGCTTATCTCTAATAACAGATTTCTTCCAGCAAACCATGTTGGGTAGGAGACGGAGATGATAGGTAAAGGGAAGAATTGCGCGTACAATAATACTATTCTAGTAGGTACCTATAATACATAGATATTATTATTACACATACAGTGGTGGTCACATAAATAAAGACACCCCCTCATTGACCACAAAAAACTTAGTTATGGTAGTACCATTAGCGGAAATCGGTAATTTAATCTTGTTTATTTGTTATCAAACAATACACGACATTGTATTCCATAAATGTGGGACAAAAAATTGTTATGTTCATTAGTAGTTTAGACACTGTTCACTGTGGGAACGTAAGACAAACTTTTTTAACAAACTTGCAGCTGGCCAGCTAATTAAAGACAATAAAATTTGTGTTCTATATTTGAAAAAATAAAATAAAACGACATTCTGTTTTTCTTTGTTTTGTCGCGTATTTTCCTAAATCGTTCCTAAATAGTCGATATTGCCTAAAACCCCTAACATTTGACATTAAAATTAATACGTTTAAAACCAATAAATATGGGAAAAAACAAAAGTTGTGATTCGTCCACTAGGAAGATTATTTTGAACTTTCATAGGAGAGGTTGGTCATACAGAAACATAGCAAACCACTTGAACTGTTCTAAGGACATGGTTATGAATGCTGTACAACATTTCAAGAAGTTCAACACAACCGAAAACGTACCTAGAAAACCGAGACCAAGAAAAACTACTCGGCGGGAAGACTCTAAGATGGTATTGTTGGCAAAAAAAGATCCGTTCAAGGGATCAGAACTGATACGTTCGGAGATGTTTGGTGCAGGAAGGTCGAAGGGTGTGTCTGCAAGAACAATTAGACGGAGACTATGTGAGGCAAACTTGCACGGAAGAGTGTCTCGGAAGGTGCCACTTTTGAAAAAGCAAAATGTTAAGGCAAGATTAGCGTTTGCAAAAAAATATGAACACTGGACAGAACGAGAGTGGAAATATGTGCTTTTTTCTGATGAAACAAAAATAAATATGATCAATTCTGACGGAAAACAATATGTTAGACGCCCTCCGAACAAAGAAATGGATCCAAAGTATACCAAGAAAGTAGTCAAACATGGGGGTGGAAATATCAAAGTGTGGGGCTGTTTTTCAGCAGTTGGTGTTGGACCTGTAAGGAAAATAGAAGGCAACATGGATAAGTTCCAGTACAAGAATATATTAGAACAAGCCATGTTGCCCTATGCTGAGCAATATTTACCGGTCATTTGGACTTTCCAACAGGATAATGATCCGAAACACACTGCAAACGTAGTAAAAGACTTCTTAAGGAACCAGTCTGTGACGGTTTTGGATTGGCCCCCGTACAGTCCGGATTTAAATCCAATAGAAAATTTGTGGTACCAGGTGAAGAAGACAGTGGCGACAAAGCGGACATCAAACGTGGATCAACTTTACACAGCTTTTACAGAAGCATGGGAGCGAATTCCGGTAGAAACTTGTACAAAATTGATCGCTTCCATGCCCAGAAGATGTCATGCTGTCATTTCTGCCAAAGGACATGCGACAAAATATTGATACCTACCGGAATGTTTCGTAAATGTGTTAGGAATTTTGCTGAATAAAGATAATTTTATAATAACGAACTTTTTTATTTTATTTCCTCCAAGCAAATGTAGTGTCTTTAATTATATGGCCATATCTTTGTAAGTTATTTCAGCTTGCAATTAGGATAAACCGAATAAAGATAAGGAATAGACAAGTTTTGTTGCTGCTATTTCGTTTTAACATTACACGATACATACACAAACATTTTTAAGTTGTGTATAAAGTTCCATTAATAGTCTGATAAAAAATATAAAGAGGAATAGCTAAGGTAATTTAATACGCTTTCAGTGTCTGTAATTATATGACCACCACTGTATAAGAACCTATTACTAAGGAATAGACTACATACACAGTTACATAAATACAGCTTAACAATAAATATCGTATGAATACACTAATACATACTAATATATATCTAAATTGACAATGAAAGATATTTGGATTCTTCTAAGAGGTGACTAATTTGGTGTGATTTATAAGTAAATAAAACAAGTTGTAGTGTATATATTAGTGTAAGTATTTAGTTTGCTGCTATCTCAGGCACGTCTAATAAATCCAGAACCGATTGAGGTATGCTGCCACTGGGTTTAGACCTAGCTCTTCGCAAACTCGATTTGAGAGGGTCTGATGATATAAGTAGCATGTGCAGAAGGACACAAAATGTGCAGCATCTTGCACATTTTGTGTCCTTGAAAACTTGCGGGCGTGAAATTCTCGATAATTTCGCACAGCTTTATTCCTTCCGCGAGGTCTAGAAAATCACATAAAACTAGTTATTGCAAGTTGTTGCAGCCAAATCGTAATTTTCTAGAATCTCACATAATTACCCTACACATACATAATAATTTCAAGACCAATACCTACCAACTAAAATAGTTGCGGTCCAATAAACACGAAAAAGTCTCATATTTTTTTCTTATTTGCTTGGTTTTTCTAGTGCCCTTTATGCAACTTGAAATGTAAATAGCGCATCAAAAATTACATACAGTTGATGTACATACCTTTATGCGTTTGTTCCATATCAACAATTAATCACTTCTTATTATAAAAATAGCATGCGGTCGCCTGACAACAAGTTGATCGACTGACCGACGCAGTAGGAGCGAGTACGCGCACGCGAGTCATGTTTTCAATATTTTTTCTTTAGTTATATAGCGGGTAGAATGATAAATCACGATGTGTTTTGAGCTGCCTGACTATCTGGGTGTTTGGAATAAAATACTATAACCCGATTGCATCAACCAAAATTTGTTCTTTATGAGCACCTAGATTAGTGAAAAGGACGTACGTGGTGCGTGGGCAAGAGGAGTGATGGAGGATGATTTGATTACACACCATTTTTTTTAAGACAAATAAAATACTTAAATAAAATATGTATTTTAAGGTGTATGTTACCTTTGGAACCTGTGAGAAAGAACGTATGCTACTTTTTGGCGCGAAAATAAAACGTTATGATTTTGGCGACAAAAGAAGAAACTGACTGTGGGCCCAGCTGGTGCATATAATCATAGTAATTTAATGGTTTTTTGATCACCGTATTTGGTGTTGAATTTAATGATAATTAAAACAATGATGTCACACGTCACACATATGTTTTATTTTCTTGTTACATAACCAATAAGTAGGTAATAGGTACTCACTCACTGCGAGTCAGTGCGAGTGCAGTTACAATTTTTCGATTACGAATAGCATTGTATTATTTATTTATCTACATAACTGTATTTATAATATAGGAGTTAGTAATTAGGTTTTTAATGCTTTTAAAATACCTACTAGGTATCTTCTCTGATCGTAATCAAACTAAGATTAGAATACACACTATGAGGGGTTTTCTGACAACCGATCCGTGTGTTTTCTCCGCCCCATGTGAAGTCTGGCTGGCTGGGCGTATGCTGGCCATTGCTGGCTGACACGCAGGCCACGCTCGCTGTTCGGTATCAGACAGAGCCGCGAGGGTCTTATTTATATGTAAATATTTATTTATTACACTACGGTCTAATAACGTAAAACTGTGCTAACAGAGCGCAGCGCTCCCGGTTTTCAAGCGGTTTCGATTTGTAACCGCCCCGCCCCGCCACCGCCGCGCCGCCGCGCCGCTGTGTCTGACTGAACAAGCACAAAGACTGGCAAGGTTAGGTAAGGTAAGGTAAGGTAAGGTAGGTAAGGGGTGACCAGACCACATCGCACGCGCATAAATGAGGTCGAGTGCCCTTGCCTTGTAAAATCTGCGCTGCGTGGCCTGCGTGCGTGGCCTGCGTGCGTGACTTGCGTGCGTGGACTGCGTGCGTGGCCTGCGTGCGTGCCCATCACAACATACGCCCACTTACTATGGACAGGGCTAAAATAAGGCTCTTCTGACACAACGAAACACTGTTTTAAATGTTGATTGATCGACTTCCTACTTAAGTAGTATATTTAAGCTCTTGGAAATTATACTATGAAGTGAGATAAATCTCAACAGTCTCTAAAAAACAAATTTGTGAGAGCGCTGAGCCAACGCTGGCCAAGTTACATTCCGGGAAGTAAGACAACTTTGTGAGAGCGCTGAGCCAACGCTGGCCAAGTTACATTCCGGGAAGTAAGACAACTTTGTGAGAGCGCTGAGCCAACGCTGGCCAAGTTACATTCCGGGAAGTAAGACAACTTTGTGAGAGCGCTGAGCCAACGCTGGCCAAGTTACATTCCGGAAAGTAAGACAACTTTGTGAGAGCGCTGAGCCAACGCTGGCCAAGTTACATTCCGGGAAGTAAGACATAGATAGATAGATGCGCTAATTATAACGCCTTTTAGTTTCTTTTTAAATTTTCAGAGAACTCCTCATTACATTTAGTTTCCATCAGTTGCATAATTGAAACCAGCACCAGATAAAAGAGCAACCTTCAAAAATTAGCCGTTAATGTGTTAGTTTCAAATGCAATAAACGTAACAGAGCTAAGATAAGCCTTATATGTAATTACTTACTCTAGGTTGTGAAGTATTTCCTGTTCTAATTCTTAATCTTCACTTAACCTCGTGTTTACTTTCGAGTCTAATGTCTTTGACTTCCTTTATTTAAATTATTTTATTAGATACAATTTAATCCGTTACTCGTCCTCGAAGTAAGTGACGAACCCACCTGATAAAATGTAAGTGTCTCTGTCCTAGTCTGCTCAGTAAATTGCCTCAAGACGTTTGATTAATATTATTTTGTGAAACATGTAACCACAATAGGCTTGTGGCCAAGGTAATCCAATAAATCTAGGAACAAGTCGTAAGTTGAAGCATTATGTACAAAATGGCTTGACATTCTCAGAAATGTATATTTCTAGCAGATATATTTTATAAAGTCAATTTTGTGCAATAAAAGACAGCATTTGATGGCACTCTTACATGACGTCATTCTGTTGTAATTTCATAGAACTCTGGAACAAAAGTTCCGTTTTGACAGTTCATAAAAAGTATCTATTTTGACTTGACAGGCCACAACCCTATTTCGTAAGGGTACTTCATTACAGATGATCAGATGACGGAAGTTGTAAAGCTTGTTCAATCTGAATATGAAATGACGTGCCAAGGACGTGTCCCACTACCGCCTTTTCAGGAACACACACGCGCATATCGCAAATGACGGAGCGGGGCGCGTCATTTCAGATTGGGCAGTGGAAATTGAAAGCAGTGTGTGTGGTGGTCAAGTGGAGCGATACACGGCCAGTGGCCCATGGTCGAAGGTCTGCAAACAAACTCATCACTCGCATGTATCTCGCTGGATGAGGTTGGCACAGGCACAGGATCCAACACATTGACAACTAAAGAGAATGGGACGATGTGAGCTGAGAATTGATGACCCTATTGGTATTTAGGATTTAGACCACACACAGACTAGGGTACCTTCACAGTTATGTCAATATTGCAATAAATAACAGAAACCTTCGTACAGTAATAGGGGCTGATATTGAATTGAAGTATTTATGCCATTTTTTATATCATTTGTAGATATGCCAATGTCGAGGTTGGACCCGCGTGTCCGTCAATTGAATTTCATACGGTTTATTTATGTTACTAATAGTCAATAGCATACTCTGATTCATCAAATGAAAAGATGACACCATTAGATATTAACATTCAGAGAGTGTCAGTAGCATCCAGCCTTCAATACGAAGAGTTACCTACGCACGCGCACGTCACTCAGTACGTCCGGGCTTGGGAAATGGATCTTCGAGCCTGACGACGACGACGCCGGGCTGGACCAATTTATTAGTACCTTACAAGCCGCGAATGATTCATTGGCTCTGAACGAGGTGTGACTGCTGACTGCTGACTGATGCGCCGCTGCTGATGGCAATATTGCCGGTAGATAACGGCACATCAGGTAGGTGCGACCTCTCTTTCTCGCATAGTGTAAGGCATGCATGTCAAACATGCGGCCCCCGGGCCGCATGCGGCCCTCTACGTATTAGCCTGCGGCCCAATCCAATTTTAACAACAGCCTCCAGTTGCGGCCCGCAACAAGTGAAAGCTTTCAAATGCAAGTTGATGCTATGGGAAAAACAGTTGGAAGTTGATAATTTGTCGCATTTTCCGACTTGTAAAGCTTATAAGGAAAGCACAAGTGATCTTATTTCATATAACAAATATACTGAGAAAATAAAAAGTCTTCAGGCGGAATTCGAAAGGCGCTTTCAAGATTTTAAACTGCAAGAAGACCATTTTTCGTTGTTTACAGGACTTTTCTCTATCGATGTCGATAAAGTTACCGTTCACTTGCAGATGGAAGTTATAGAAATTCAATGTCAGACCCCTTTGAAACAAAAATTTGACAGTGTTGGTGCACTCGATTTTTACAAGTTCTGACCTGTTCAGTACCAAGAAATACGGAAATTTGCTTGTAAAATTATATCATTGTTTGGAAGCACCTACAAGTGTGAGCAATTATTTTCCCTCATGAAAGGAAACAAATCTCCCACAAGATCACGATTGACCGATTCACACTTGGGTTCAGTTTTGCAATTGATTTCCGCTGATAAAATTACTCCTGAAATAGACAATTTAATTAAACAAAAAAGATGTCAAATTTCCGGTAAGAAGTTGTAACATGTTTTAAAGATTATTATTAAAAACCTTTTTCATACTACAATTGCAATGTGTTTTATTTTTTATTTCTGGGTTTTGCGGCCCACTGATTCCACGACCTGACTGCATTTGGCCCACCTATGACTTTGAGTTTGACATGCATGGTGTAAGGTGTGGCAGAGAGTGATATGAGAGCTCGCTCAGAGCCAAGGAAACATGACGCGAACACTACAGACTGGTCAACGACAGCATTATCGTCGCCCCGTGTCGTCGTTCCGCTTTGCCGTTTTCCCTCCACTGGGGAGTCCCATAGCATAATAGTTTAGCGCTATTCTGTACCGGTGACGGCGACGCTACGAATCTACGTGACTACCGCGGAAGGTGTACAGTGGGGCGCACAGAGAGTTCCACCTCGTGTCTCACTGTACCAGCAAGGACACACGCGCGCGGATATTTTCTCGATTCACTGTGCAGTTGTGACGTATCTGTCCGTGAGACACATTGCAATTAATTTCAGTCGTAAAAATATATAACAGGTTTAAGAGGCCACTTTTTTTGCCTAATATAAAATTAGATAGGTAGGTTGGGCATATCTATAGATGTGCCGAGCCGGCAACATTGCGGCAATATTATTTAGCCTTTTATACTCATTCTTAATCATATCTAAAACTAACACATTGTAAGAATGTAAATCAGCGTCACGCAAATGTTTCGCCGCGTGACTAAAGAAACGATGGAGGTATTTTTAGGGTTCCGTACCCGAAGGGTGCCAAACGGAACCCTATTACTGAAACTTCGCTGTCTGTCCGTCCGTCCGTCCGTTATCCGTCCGTCTGTCTGTCACCAGGCTGTATCTCACGAACCGTGGTAGCTAGACAGTTGTCACAGATGATGTATTTCTGTTGCCGCTATAACAACAAATACTAAAAATCAAAAGAAATTTAATATTAAGGGGGGCTCCCATACAACAAACGTGATTTTTTTGCTCATTTTTGCTCGATATTGATAATGGTAGCGGGTAGACGCTTAAAATGTTCACAATATATTGAGTATATTATTTACTTAAAAATTTTTTTTTTTTTTTTTACGTAGCCTATAATGTGTCCCACTGCTGGGCAAAGGCCTCCCCATTTCGAGCCCACACATCTCTAGTCAGAGCTAGATTGACCCACTCTAGTTCGAACGTGTCCAGGTCGTCCTCGTAAAATTTAATTAATATTTAGGGGGGCTCTCATACAATTTTTTTTTTGCGGTTTTTTATAGATAATGGTACGGAACCCTTCGTGCTCCGACTCGCACTTGGCCGGTTATTTTAAGTATCGGCTAAAAGCCGTTTATTGGAACGGAGCATCGCATCGGCTTGAAACATTCGTCACAGAGACCGTACAATACATACACACATACACAGTGTTGGTTTGCTACAGAGAGCAAAGGAAAATCGGCGTTTGAAGCGACCGTACAATGTATAATGTATAATGTAGTCGTCCAAGCAGATCATGTTTTCCAAAATACAAATCCAGAATACAAAATATAGAGACGTGCATCGGTAACGCGGTAGAGACGAGAGTAAAATATATACTCAGGCACACTCACAAACAAGCTCAGGCACACTCACAAACAAACAAGCTGTCTTCATTAGCTCACAAGACTTTTAATCTTGCCCAGATGGAGTGGTGCCTGGGAGCCCTGGGATCAGCAGGCTCTACTTCTGGACCATCGTCTATTCTGAGATTCAACTAAACTACAAGTGTATGTATGCATGCTGGCAACTGCACTATTTGTTAGGCTACACACACACCTATTAGGTTAGTTTCAAAACTTTCAGTAGGTATCTATCTACCTGTGTACACTCGCTGTCATCGTCAAGTAGGTAAGTAAGACCTTGAAGGCCTAAAGCATTTGCATCGCATTGAAAGAGCGATCCAGTACGGACGACGGTACCGTGCATGTAGTGTTTCGGTTGCATAAGAAACTTGAGGTGGCTTGAAATCTATATTTGTTTGACGGAGAGGGGAAAAATGTAATACATATTCAAAATAGTAGGTAATAGTAAAGTGCATTTACCTAAAGTACTAGCGGCATATCAAGAGGCGACGACGTTGTGAGACGGCGGCGGCGGCTCGTTGTCGTAGCCGAGCCTGCGGAGGTCCTTCGAAATCATCGACAGAGACACCGACACCACACCGTAAGACTCCGTCCTCAGCACTGCAACAATCAAACAACTATACTTATAAAAATGAAATGTTGTCTTCCTTTTCGTGTGAATTGGCCCAACCGATGTGTCCAATGCCTATTGGGTTTTATTTGTCTCAGTCCGGAGGAGGTTTAGGTAATAATTGAAACATAAAGTAAACTTTAGAAAAAACCGACTTCTACAAACCCTTGATTAAGATTGAGTTTAATACAAACTGTAACCCCCTATCCCCCCCCCCTTGGGGAATTAATTTTGTCAAATCCCATATCAATGCTACCCCACGCTACTAAGGAACCCCTGTACAAAGTTTCATGGCTCTAGGTCCACCGGTTTAGGCTATGCGTTGCCTGCCCGTCAGCCACGCATTGTATTTGTACCTAGTATTGAGCAGATCTGGTGGCCATATGTGGTCTTCATCAGCAGTTCTGCATCACAATATTATGCTTACCATGTGCATTTGCACGAGTAATTATGAAAAACACAAAAATCACTATAGGTCTGCCTATAATATTTGAAGAGTTCCCTCGATTTCTCCAGGATCCCATCATCAGATCCTGACCTGGTGTCAATGGGACCAATGGGAAGGTAAACCCTTTCAAACAAAAAAATAATTTTCCAAATCGGACCATCCGTTTAGGCGCTATCGTGGCACATAAAAAAAAAAAAAAAAACATCCGGACGAATTGTAAACCTCCTCCTTTGGGAAGTCGGTTAAAAAGAAAATAAGGAAAAACGTAGAGGAAAAGCCAAAAAATCTAAATAACTTTTGTATGGGAAGTTCACTCTCTTTCGCTAGATGGCGTTGGTAGCCATAGCATCTAGCATCACTCAAACTACTTCGTTCAACTTCTTTGTTGGAAGCGGAACTCGCGGAACCGGAACTTATGTTTGACAGCTGTGCGTTGTGCGGAGTTTCGTAAGTCTGAGCGTATTATGCCCAACACGGGTCGATATGGATTTTCAAAATGATGAACGATTCGTTTTGTGGCCGGGAGCTATGAGAATACCTAACGCGCTGCGAACTCGCGCAACCAGCAGCGGGCAGCTAGTAAGTAATAAACCAAGTAGCCGGATGCGGATACACAACACGTGCACAACACACACAACCGCACACCGCATAATCCACGCTCCGGAATCCGGATCGCGCGCGACAGTGTGGGTGGTTGCTCAAACGGATATTTAGCACATACCTACCTAATTACTAAAATATTTTATGTCTGTCTGTCTGTCCGTCTCAGCGGGCTCTGTCGCACGAACCGTAATGTTGAAATTTACACAGAATGTGTATATCTGTTGCCGCTTAACTAGTTCAGTATTTGTTGTTGTAACAACAATTACTGAACTAGTTACACGAAATATTGAAAAAATAAAGGTGTCGACTGTCGCCACGTATGAAACGTGATTTTTGTACTTTTTTAGGGTTTCCGTACTCGAAGG